>JAFBJT010108303.1:24962-27462 GCA_016785325.1 Chascanopsetta lugubris
GTGTGTGTGTGTGTGTGTGTGTGTGTGTGTGCGTGTGTGTGTGTGTGTGTGTGTGTGTGTGAGACAGGTCTGGTCCAGCGGTGCGTGATAATCCAGAGAGATGAAAATGGCTTCGGGCTGACGGTGAGCGGAGACAACCCAGTGTTTGTGCAGCTGGTCAAAGAGGGTAACACACACACACACACACACACACACACACACACACACACACACACACACTGGTGGAACGTCCCTGACTCTGTCTCCTTCCTCTGTGATATAGATGGAGCTGCCATGCGAGCTGGTGTTCAGACTGGAGACAGGATCATAAAGGTGAGTGAGAGAGAGGGGGGGGGAGGGAGAGAGAGAGAGAGAGAGAGAGAGAGAGAGAGAGACATAGAGAGAGAGACATAGAGTCTCCATAACTGTATCTGTCCTGTTTCTGATACTTGAAATGAAAATGAATGATATTAGTGAGACATCAAAGACCGGGACACAAGAAAGAACAGGGAGGTGATACTTTTTAAACTTATTTTATTTTATATTTATATTATTTTTTTCTTTTATTATGTAATAATGAGTCTTGTAAATCATTATATATTTGTGCTTTGTCCTTTCCAACAGGTCAACGGGACCTTAGTTACACATTCAAACCACATAGAAGTCGTGAAGCTGATTAAATGTGAGTTGTTTATTTCTGAATGTACAAATATCCAATGAAAGATAAACAACTAATTGCCCCCCCCCACCCCCCCCCTGCAGCGGGCTCCTATGTGGCCCTCACAGTGTTGGGGAGGCCCCCAGGTCTCCCTCAGATCCCTCTAGAGGAGGAAGAGGAGGAGGATGAACATGTCGATGTAGATGACAGAGATGAGGGACCGGAGCTCTGCTCACCTTCCTCTCCGTCTGTGCCTCGTTCACCTGCTCTGTCGGGGGCGGAGCCGAGTAACCTCCAGGAGAACAGCGCCCCCTGTCTGCCTGAATCGGTAATTGGATGTTCTGCCCCATGTTGTTTCAGACTGTGATGAGCTTCGTGATAACAGCAGCAGCAGCAGCAGCAGCAGCAGCAGCAGCAGCAGCAGCAGCAACTTATCTCAGAGGCTCCGCCCACAAGCTCCTTGTTTTGTTTTTTTTTAGTCACGTCCTCTCCGTCCGTTCCTGACAAACTTTTTCCCAAACGGCGGCGATGAGTCAGCAAATGATGGTCTGTCTAACAGTGAACGTGTCAGACTCGGGTTAGGCTTCGAAAAGTTCAATTTAAAAACACAAAACATTTCAATAGAAATGAAAGAATTGATTTAAATTTGACATTGGATTTTTCAAATGTTTGACAGTTGATTGTTAATGGACATTAATACAAAAATAAAGTTTCAGTTTTTAAAGAATATGTATTTTTTAAATATTTGTAAAGATGATTGAATATATACATTCTTGATTTTCTAATGAATGATTCATAATGTGTGTGTGTGTGTGTGTGTGTGTGCGTATGTGTGTGTGTGTGTGTGTGTGTCAGGACGGTGCTTCTGTGTCCAGGTGCAGTGCGGCAGAGGACGGGGACAGTTGCCCCCCAGTGAGGGGCCCCCCCTCCTCCTCCTCCCTGAGTGACATGGAAAGGCCCCTGATGATGAATAACAATAACTCTGTGAGTATGATGACGTCATAATACTCATGTAGAAATACTTTGTACTTTCTGTATTTATATTTGAGTACATGCTCAAAATGATGTGGTATTTTTCAAGTTTATTTCGCTATAAAACTCATATTGATTTGATCATAAATAAAAAAATGTTTTGCTCTTCTTTTTTTTATAACATTTAATTGAATTGTCTTAAAGCTCACACGTCAGACCTGCTCCATAGCGCCCCCTACAATACAATCATAGGATGATTGAGGAAACTACATGCAAATTATATCTATTATTGCTTAAAAAAAAGAAAAAAGAAATATATAAGTAAGGCACAATGATCCGGTTGTACAGTTGCTGCTTGTACACTGGCTCCTACAGTAGAAGTGGTGATGTTCAGCGCAACAGGAAGTGTCTGTGTCAGTGTGACTCATCGTGACGTCTTTATAAAAACAAATCATCCTTTTATCACCGCGTCTATAAATAGACATGAAACGCACTCAGCTCTCTGGGGGTTTCCCACAATCCAGCTCCAGACTAAACAATCCATTTGACTTAAGTATTGTGTGTGTGTGTGTGTGTGTGTGTGTGTGTGTGTGTGTGTGTGTGTGTGTGTGTGTGTTAGATGCCCCCCGGCCCCCTCCCAGAGAGTAGAGGAGACACGCCCTGTCAGAGTCCAGACATCAGCCGAAGGGACGGACCCAACGTCTGCTCGTCACCTGACACCGAGGACAACACTGACACTGTGAGTGCACACACACACACACACACACACACACACACACACACACACACACACACACACAGAAAATTCAAATCAATCAAAATGGACATTAATTCATGGAATTTTCTCTTTGTGACTTTGTGTCTCTGACCATCGTATTATTAACATGACCC
>JAFBJT010108303.1:32462-51965 GCA_016785325.1 Chascanopsetta lugubris
TTGATAGAAGCTGCCAAATACCTGTGTGATTGACTGTCCATCATCATACTGTCAATAAAAATACATGATGGCTTCCCTCTGACAAACCATCTCTGTCGCCCCCCAGTGGCTGGCTGCAGTATAGGTCATAGATCCTGACACTTGTTAGCAAATTGGACATACGTTTTTTTTAATAATCATAATAATTGTAATCATTTTGAATTATACAAAAATATGAATCAATCTAAAAAAAAAATTCAGTTGCACAGAGTAAAAGCATAGGTTTAAGTTTTGAGTTTAAATGATAACTAAAGGGAGGTGAGGGTTCACCACTAGATGTCACCAAATCCTACACACTGTACCTTTAATGCTTAATGTGTTTCATAACGAGTGTTTCCTCCACAGTTTCTATATCAGATCAAATGACGGCGGCTAAGAAGAGGAGCGAGACGTCGGTGATCGACCAGATCGGAGATGATCTGCTGGTTTGGGTGAGACATTTAAATGTGAATTTCAAAATAAGAGACTCTACACATCCAGACTGAGACTCGGACCCTCGGACCCTCTGACCCTCGGACCCTCTGACCCTCTCACCCTCTCACCCTCTCTCACCTTCTCTCCTCCAGTTCAGTGGGGAGGAGGAGGAGAAGATGAAACAGGCGGCGGGAACCTTCTGCAGTAACCAGCCGTCTGCTCTGGCCTTCATCAAGAGCAAGAAGAAGAAAGACCAGAGGTTCAACCTCTTCATGCAGGTCAACAACAACAACAACAACAACAACAACAACATTAACACTGTCACTGAGGCAGAGTAGAATAGAATGAAATAGAACAGAATAGAAAAGATCAGACCACTTCCTGTTTATCAGGAGTTTTGAAAAATCAGTGAACTGAAAGTGAAGTGAAGTGAAACTGAAACATAATTGTATAATAACCTTTGACCTTTCACTAATGATTTGAAATAAGGACTTAGCGCAAAAAAACGATTGAATTTACTGAAGTGAAATATAAGGTTTTTTGGGTATTTTAGGTAAATGATCCAAATAACTAATATTACAAAAAAAAACAACCCAGTCCTTTTGTTGTTGTTATTAGAATGTAGATAAATGCATATTATTATTATGCACATTTTGTTGAAATGCCCTAAATGATATATATTCTCATTCAGACTATGATATACAATATATTTATATGATCAAATGTAATGTTTGTTGACAGGAAGCAGAGAGTAACCGTCTGTGTCGCCGGCTGCAGCTCAAAGATTATATTCCTGTGGAGATGCAGAGACTCACCAAGTATCCGCTGCTGCTGGACAACATCGCCAAATACACAGGTACATGTGACAGGAAGTACCGTGATTTCTTCATTTACACCTCAGAGCTTTGTTTTGCTTCCATTCTTTCTTTCTCTCTGCTGGTTCATCTCGTCTCAGGAGACGGTGAAGAGAGAGAGAAGGTGAAGCGAGCGGCCGAATGTTGTAAGAACATCCTGAACCACGTGAACCAGGCGGTGAAAGAGGCCGAGAACAAACAGGTCAATAATAATAATAAGAATAATAAGAATACAAGTAAAATAAATAAAAATAATAATAACATGTCTAAACTGGGAGTGTGAAGAGTCTGAGGCCATATCCACACATGAAACAACATTTCTCTCCCGTTCTATTCAGCTCTTCATTTATTTAAAAAAAAGAATGTCATCTTTTATTCAAAAAATAAAACGTAAAAAATGGGATCAAAGGATTAAAAAGAAAAAGCACATGTATGAAAGACTGTCTCTGAACGTCTGTAACGTGAGGGGTTGTTTGTGGACAGAGGCTGGAGGACTATCAGAGGAGGTTGGACGTCTCGTCCCTCAAACAGAGTGAAAGTGAGCTGAGGGTGAGAGACTCTCTCTCCTGCTTTACTCTCATTATCACACCCAACACACGGGGCCTCAAACTGAAGCCTGAGCGTTTCCTGTCCCGTAGAACCTGGATCTGACCAAGAGGAAGATGGTGCACGAGGGACATCTCACCTGGAAGATCAATAAAGACAAGAAAATCGGTACGGAGCCAAAAGCCCATGTGAAACGTCCATCTTCTTTATCAATAAAGTTTTAAATGTGCAGCGTTTGCCCTCCAGAGCTCTACACCATCCTGCTGGAGGACATTTTGGTTCTTCTGCAGAAACAGGACGAGCGGCTGATCCTCAAACTTCACGGGAAGAACCTGGCGAGCGCCGCCGACTCCAAACAGACCTTCAGCCCCGTCATCAAGCTCAGCACCGTGCTGGTCCGCCCGGTGGCCACTCGTAAGAACTGCACCCGAGTGTCCGTGACCTCAGAGTGGATGGAGGGATGATCACAAACCGTTTTGTTTTTGTTTTCTTTTCTTCAGACAACAGGTCGTTCTTCGTGTTGTCCATGTCGGAGAACGGCGCCCAGATCTACCAGCTGATGGCGCAGACCGTGTCGGATCAGAGGACGTGAGTCGTCTCGCCATGACGTCATCGTTTTGTTTGTTTTATCCACGGAGGCGTTAATAGAGCAGGATTCCGCTCCGTGACCTCACGCCTAAATTACTATTGTGGTCTATGGAAAAAAATGCTTTTTGGGCCGTTAGGGGATTTTTTTTGCTGCAGTACCACGAATGGCCACTGGGGAAATCTGCTACAAGACTGAGGGGAGGAACTGTTCAATCAGTGCATCCATGGTTGTATCCCATCTCACCCTGCTGTAACTCCTCCCATCCTGCAGGTGGCAGTGTCTGATCACACAATGTGCCGACGCCATGAAGGCGAAACCTCACAACTGCAACACGACACCTGGTCCCACTGAGTGAGTCGCACAACGCTAACGTCTGACTCAGCGATTTTTGTATTATTGTTCTCTTTCGTCGTCTTCTTCTTCTTCTTCATGAATATTCTTTTTTTTTAAAGCGCTGAGCGAGATGCGATCGAGATCATTAACCAGGGCATGTCCACGCAGACCAAAGATCCCAGCGAGACCTCTAGTGGCGGTATTTGGAACGACCTTATTGTATTTCTACGGCTATAAACATGACATCATCTGATGACGTGCATTTTTTAACTTATTTATTTTGGGGGGGATTTTAGAAAAAGACGTGATCTCGTCTCCGGACACTCAGGATCCTCCCGCGAGTATCGACACCTTTAACGGCCTGAAGTCGGAGGACGAGGAGGAGGAGCTAACGGCGACCAACAGGCGAGGGGAGGAGGAAGAGGAGGAGGAGGAGGAGGAGGTGGAGGTGGATGAAGAGCTGAACGAAGCCGAGCTGGAGGCCTTCCTGGACGGGCAGCTGGCCGACAACCTGCCGTTCCTCCAGCAGGAGGCGTCGCCTCAGGGCGTCGCCATGGAAACCCAGGAGAACGAGGAGTTCAGCGAACCCTCGTCCAAAGCCGAGGAGGCGCTCAGGACATGTAAGGGGCCACGTTAAAGGGGCCAAGTTTACCTTTGATGTAGTTCTACACATGAACAGCGGGGGGGACACACACATTTTTTAAGCAAACAAACAAGACCACTGTTTTTCATTTGTTTAAAACGTTAAACTGACTAAGTTTCTCATGACTCACTCTAGTGGTGAAAAAGTGGTATTGCAGGGTGTCGTCAGTATAATGTCAGCTGTTATTTCTATGTTATTCTCACTATGGGAAAAATACTTCGTATTTCTCCTTTTAAAGGGCCAGTACACCCAATTAGCATCCCCACATGCAAATGGGGAAAACATCCCATAATACGTTCTCCTGTTGCAGTGGCGACGCTGAAGCAGGTTCTCTTCAACCACCTGTTGAGCCGAGAGGCGGAGGAGAAGAAGGAGGAGGCGGAGGAGGAGAACAAGCTCGGCGGCGCCCCCAGGTGTCAGCGGGACGACACTACACCTGTGACTCTGGAGGCGCAGCCGGGCTCCTGTGAGGAGGACCAGGTACCAACGGCTGCACAGAGACATGACTCAGCGTCCGCGCTCACCGACGCGGCAGAACGCAACGGTGAGGGAGGTTCAATGGTTTTCTTTTCATTCAGAATCAACAAATAATCAATAAAAAAAATCAATAATCCAGTTATTCCCTCTGTCTGTGTCCAGGTGGGTTCGTGGTCCTGGACCTGGTTGTCGGTTCTGAGGAGAGCAGCACCGATGATGACGGAGGGCTGGAGGGCGACGTGGGGATCGACATGAGGAAACTGCTGTCCTCCTCCTCACAGACAGGGGGCAGCGGTCCCAATCTCAGCCGGCAGCTCATGACCCACCTGCGCCTCCTACAGGCCGACCTGCAGTACCTGAAGGTACCACGCGATTTATACAGATACTTTAAGTTAGTAAATGATTAACAAAGTGGAGAATTGAGGGAATATTTGAGTTACTTTACTTCTTTTACTCAAGGGAAATAAAATAAATGATAAAAATGAAAAATAAGGATGAAATTAAAAAAATGTCGACCTTTAGTAAGATGCTACTAAATGTATCACCATTAAAGAACTAAATAACTACGTTTAGCAATAACAATTCAAACTGCACGGTATAATTCATTAATCATATTTTCAGGCATTCATGCTCTAAAAAGTCATTTGTATATTTTAAATAAAATATTTTTGGTTAAACTTTCACGGGGTTTTCCTCCTCATCCATTTGATATCAAAAGAAAATGTCAAATTCACCTGTTCATAGATCAGATGGATTTAAAAAAAATCTTTTATCCTTAAATAAATAAATAAATAAATAAATAAATAAATAAATATTGTAAAGCAGTGACTCATCTTCACTCCCACCTGTGAGACACTGACGAGTTCCCAGCAGCTCTGACCCACTCTCCTGTCTCACCTGGACCGGTCCAGTTGCCCGGCAACCGGTGTTTTCATCTCACACTCTGACCCGAGGCCCCAAGTCACCGTTTCACACACACACACACACACACACACACACGTAGAAAAACCACAGAGTTCAACATAACCAGTCGATATGAGTGTTTTCATCTTCATCATTTGTGAGTTTTACCACATGAACCGAGCGCATGTCGTTACACCGTCTGTCCAGGAGGTGGAGCTGAAGTACAACGAGCTGCGGCAGACGCACAGCGACACCACTACTGACTCCGAGGACAACAGCGGTGAGTTTCCCCTCCTCTCACTCTCACTCTCACTCCACCTTTACACTCCTCTACGTGTTGAACTCTTCACCTCTGCCTTTGATCTTTCGCAGACGTGATTCACTGATGAAGGCGTCTCATTTCCTGTGGATCCTCCAAGCGCTGAACTCTGGTGGATTCACAAACATTTCCTCTCTCCTGAGGCACATGAACTTTACCACAAACTGTTTCTGTCTGTCTCTTTAAAAAAAACCTCCTCGGACCCTCGTCTCAGACACTGTGGATTTACTCCGGGATGAAGTCACTTTTTTTTTTTCCTTTGATGATCCTCAGGATCGTAAATTATCTTTAAACACTGGATCTATGAATGAGACAGAGGAGCTGATCGCGTGACGTCAGAGGAGCAGGAGGATTCTGGAAGTGACTCGGAGCACTGCTGTAACATTCATGTAAATGATACATACACACATATATGTATATATATATATATATATATATATATATATATACATATATATATGTATGCCACATATATATCTGCCTAAACTCACACTGCCTGTTTGTATTAACACTTTAAATGCTGACTGTGTTTCTAACCACCAGGGAACACGTTTGCATCACGCCCTTTTAGCAGAAACCTGTTGTTGGAACTCAGACTCTGAAAAGAGACGATTTTATTTTCATTGTATTTTGGAGGAAGTGCAAAAGAATCTGATGGTTGAAAACCACTGGGTTTGTCCCATTATAACATTTGAAAAGATGTTTTAAACGGTGCCATTGTAACAGGACGGATGCTGATCCTGTCGTAACAACTCATCAAAAGTAAAACCGACTCATTAGCATAAAGATGACGTACCGAGGTCCAGCGTCTGACTTTAAAGTGCCTGATCTGAATCCAGCGTTAGCACTTGAATGTAGCATCACGTGGAAAACACTTTCCTCAAATCACAGATTCATGCAAAAGTCTCTTTAGTTCTAATCTGACAACAACAAAAACAAGTGGAATACTCCTTTAAAAAAAAGCTTCTATGAAAATGAACATATGATTTCACGAGTGCACAAGTGAATATTATCATAGAATTTACTTTATTTTTATTTTCTACTTTTTTTTCTCTTCTTTTATTTTGAAACTTTGCAGATTCATTCTGAAAAGACTAAAAATATTTACTGACCACTTCATTTGCATATAGTATTTTGGGGCAAAAATGTAAAAAAAAAAAGAGGAAGATACTAACCAAAAAAATATAAACAAAGAAACAGATTGTAATGATTTTTTAAATGTAAAATATAATGTACATTTATGACCGTACGTGTTTTCTGTCATTTCTTCAGACGACGCAACTCGGGATGTTTCAGCACAGACTGTACTTTAAAGGTGCAGTGTGTAAGATTTGTTTACATTTACATCGTGACTTAAAAAACGATGACACTAAACAACTTTAGAGTTTTAATATTTCACCCACAGACAATTGTCATTTTCTATACTCAACTATGGCCAATATAATTACAATGAAAATCAATTAAATGCTACACACTGCACCTTTAAATCAATTATTTCTGTCTAATAATAAATGGTGAATATTTATGTATTGTACAGTTTGTTAGAACATAGCACCTTTAAAGCTGCAGAGGTCTGTTTGGACAGGAACATACTGAGGGTTTTTGCATTGAGTTAAAGGAGCAGTGTGTAAAATTTAGGAGGAGGCGGGGTTAAGCCCCCCCCCCACCCCCACAGTTGTCACGGTAACATGTGACTGACTGAGACCAAAACTGTAGTTTGCACCAGACTGTAAACATGTTTCATTCACCTCTAAAGTTGATCATTTTAACATGGGAGTCTGTGGGGATTGACCTGCCCCAAGTGGCCACCTTGTGAACTGCAAGCCATGTTTGTACAGGAGCCCAAATGGACAAACTAAACCCTTTTTTTAACTTTTTGAATAATACCTGAGTGCTGCCACAGGTTCTCGTTCCCGCCTGAAAGGAGAGAGTGAAGCTGCAACGCCCCAACGTCACCACTAGATGTCACCAAATCCCACCCACTGCACCTTTAACCCTAAATGCCCCTCAGTCTGTCTTGTCTGACCGTGGCTCCAGCCCCTTCCTCTCCTTCCAGCGTTTGTACTTGGCCCGGCTCTTCCTGTAGCCGAACCTGGCGATGTCCACCATGAAGACCCAGGCCAGGCCGTACATGACCACGCCCCCCAGCTTCATGAGCAGCGAGGGGCGGGGCGACGCCAGCTCGCAGTAGAACAGCGCCGTGCCCACGCCCACGCGCACGGCGGCGAAGAGGGTGATGAAGAGCAGGTCCACGGCGTCGCCCAGCAGGCCGTCGTAGCGGCCCAGTTGCCGTAGGAACCAGCGGCCCTGCAGCAGCGGGTTGGTGAGCTCGCTGCCGAACACCACGCCGCACGTCTCGCAGCCCGACTCGCCCGTGAGCAGCGCCAGCAGGATGCCCAGGATGCTGGCGGCGTGGTGCGCCAGCATGACGGCGCCCTCGCTGCCGTAGCACACGCACCAGCCCATGTCGAACAGGAAGTAGCCCAGGCAGACGGAGAGGGCGAGGACCTGCGGCGGCGTGTTCTCGGTTCCTGCCGGAGGGTGAGGGCCGTGTTTAATGGAGGTTTCATTAAAGGTGCGGGGCGTGAGATGCGGGGACCTCCAGAGGCGGAGGGGCATGTTGCGCCCGTCACCTCGCCCTCGGCCTTCTCAACATGCGGGAGAACCTGTGGTCGACGTCACTCTGGGCTACTGTCAAAACATGGCGGCCCCCGTAGCGAGGACCCGCTCCTCTATGTAAATATACTGTACATTAAAGGTGCAGTGCGTATGATTTTGATCACTGTTGTCACCTCTAGAAAAATTACATACTGACTTTATCATGAGTTTGTTATCACATGAATGTATCTTTACATGAGGAGTGGATCCTCTCTACGGGGGCGGCCATGTTTTTACAGGAGTAAAAGTGGACGCACTGAACATCTTTTGAGTTTTAATGACGACTGAAGTCGACCACAGGTTCTCCTCATGTTCTGAAGAGTGAGGGTGAGGTGATGGATACAACACGTAACTTCACCTCTAGAGGTCACCACATTTTACACACTGCACCTTTAATGGGCTCATTAAAGGGTAATGGGGGGGAATGAAACATTTAGGTGATTATGAATTCTTGAAAAAGTCAGTCTGTAACGGTTGTGTAACAGTTTTTGAGGTGACAAAAGTGATGGGAATCGTACACAGTGTGGCCACGCCCCTTAGAATAAGATGTTTGACCTCTGACCTGCGTGGGTGAAGGGCCAGGGTCCGTCGATGAAGAGGACGAAGGCGGTGAGCAGCACGATGACCACGCCGTGACACAAGGTGACGAGGCGACAGTTCCACTCGGGGCTTCGCCCAGCGAAGGCGCAGCGGAACAACAGGTAGAGACACAGCCAGCCAATCAGGCTGCAGCTCACCTGCACCGCCGCCACCGCCAACGCCATCACTTCCTGTACGAGGACACAGAGATCAGAGATATTTGGAGTATTATCATTATTAGTATTATTATTCGTTTAAACACAGTTGTAATGACTTAACATATGTCTTAATAGGACAAAGATCTATTTAATTAGTATTATTACTTTCATAATATTTCAAAGGCCTGTGTTTATGCTCATAGCTAAATGATATTGTTATATAATACAGAAAAATGTAAAGTGGTTAAAATGAGACATCAGCAAATTCCATGCATGCATGCTAGTTTCAAAACACGCAGTGCACATGTGACAAATTATACATTCGGGCTCAAAACGATGTCAAAAAATAATATTCTCTTGCGACGAAGACTGACTCCTAAAATGGTCAAATTGAGTCTCACCTGAACTCCTCCTCTTCCTCCTCCTCCTCTTCCTCTCAGTCGTCCTCAAACTCAGGAATCATGTTTCGAACCTCCCTGATGATAAACAGCCTCTGTCACTGTTTACCTTCCATCACAGAGTGTGTCTGGAGCTCAGCACATTAAAGAACTAAAAAACAGAGCACATGCCCGGTGCTGCAGTGACGGCAGAGAAGCCATGTGGACCGGGAGTGGATCCTGTGTCGCCCCTGGATCTCAGACCTGATCCTCTTAAAGGATTAAAGTCTCTACTTGTGAGTGGAGGGATACCTGCTGTTAGAGAGGACGCATCACGCCCCATCACAGACCTGCTGCTGCATCACACTCACATCAAACCCTAATTCCATCATGCTATACATCTCTGCCGCTCTATGGCTTTTTGAATGAAATGGTTTTAACTATTTAATAATTAAGTGTATTTCTTCTTTAAGTTGTGCAAAACATAAATAACTTTTACATTAGGAGAGTTAACGAATTCAATAAAAGCCTAAACACCACCTGATTGAACAGCAGGGAAGGAAATTGCTCACAAAACACAATTTATGTCCAGCTAATAGAACATCCGCTACAACAGGTGGCGCCATACTTCTTTAAGCTCGGGCGTTATAGCACTGTAGAAGAAGAATCACTTCCGGTTTGGAGTTCCGGGGCTAATTTGAATACACGCGACAATGACACTGAACCACATTTGTATCGTTTTTACTTGTTTTTGTCAATTATTACGTTTTTAAAGTTTGTTCTTCAGCGTTTTAACAAACAGCAACTCTGAGGATTAACGTTTATTAAAGGTAAGATCAGTGGTTTAGCGGCAGCATGTGGAAACGCGGGGAGGCGGAGCATGAAGCGAAACTGTGTTCGTATTATTAGCAATTTAATATTAGTCTGGGCATTGTAACGAAATGGTGTAATTCAGAATATATAAAACTAGTTAATAATGGGTACTCTGAGACGCTTTTCAAATCGGCATAGACTACATTAAGCTACGGTGAAATATTTGGCGTTTATTTCAAACTATATTTGTCCTTTCGCTAGCTTGTTTGGTTGTGGGACTGAGTCTGGGTTAGCTAGCTGTAACTAGCTAAATCGGGACATTTGTAATTTTGAATTCAAATCTAGAGCAACTGAGGACAACAGATAAAGCCGAATTCATCTGCACCGTCTCATTATGCAATCGATATGATCATTACTTTATTGGTTTGTGTTTAATGTCTTTATAACTTAGCCGATGTTGATTTGACTGTTGAAGTGAATGAGATTCGGCTGCTCACTAGTTATGGGTAGTGATGCTTGTAGTTGCCCAAATTTGTATTTTACTCATTGACTAAACTTCATGGAAAATAAGGTGTTTATATTGAATAAAATTGCGAATTAAGAGTGAATTTATTTTGATTCATTTGAACTGAAATAACTGGTCTCCTCGTATGAATTCACTATATTCAGAGCAGGTTATCATGTTCGTCTTAAATACAGTAAAATAAGAATACTGTTGTAATTTGTGAGTTACACTATTCGATTGAAAATGTATCCTGTCTCCGCCTCTTTCTGCAGAATGGCGTTTCCCCGCGTGCGCCTCTGCTCTCGCCACGCGAGCGCCGGCCTCCAGGTCTGTGGCTACGCCAGCGCCAGGAACGGAGTCAGACCCCGGGAGCAGAGCAGCGAGTCCGGACCCGTGTTCCAGTACGTGGGCGAGAACAGGAAACCCAACCACAAGGTGTTCGTGTGGGGCTTCAGCTTCACCAGAGAGAGAGAGAGAGAGAGAGAGAGAGAGAGAGAGAGAGAGAGAGAGAGACAGAGCCATGCAAACAGAGGGATGCATTGTTGGATGCAATTTACAGAAGGAGCAACATTGTTGCAACACTTAAGGACAGAGGGGTTCAGGTGGAGGATTTAAGACTGTGGTTAAAGGTGCAGTGTGTACGATTGTGGTCATTTTTGTCACTTCTAAAAAACATTAAAAAACAATGACATGCTGACAATTTCCTGAATTTATAATCACGTAAACGTTTTATTTTCTTCCCTGACCCTAAAATGAGTCCATTAATGTATGTTTACATGAAGAAGGGGGGGGGTGTCCTCTCTACGGGGGCCGCCATCGTTTTTACCGTGGTAAAAGTGGACGTACTAAAAAAATCGTTTGAGTTTTAATGACAACTGACGTCGACCACAGCTTCTCCTGCATGTTCAGAAGAGTGCGGGTGAGGTGATGGACACAACATGCAGCTTCACCTCTAGAGGTCACCAGATCTCACACACTGCACCTTTAGCCAGTCTTTGAAAGATGCATTGTACAATGGAAAACAACAGTGACCAAATCCAAATCCTCGACTAAGGATGTTTACTACAGAACCTTTGCTCAGCAATCGTCTGTTTTAAGAGCATGTACTCACTTCCTGTCCGGAGAGGTAGTAGGCGGCCAGCAGTCCTCCAATGAAGCGAATGTTGACCTCAAACACCGACACCTCTGCGTTCTGCTGGAAACGACAACGGTGGAAAAACACAAGCCAGTTGTTAGTCGTGTGTGTGTGTGTTGACATTCCCATTGTTTCTTTGAACTTCTTTTTAAAGAAGGTGTTAATTACATCTGAGGCACTGGCAGCTATTTTCTCTTTTTCTTTAATGTATGGTGTGTTTTTTCTCTCTCCACAGTTTGGATTTGTCTTATGAGCTCTGTGGATGTTTCTGGAGCTGAGGCTCCGCTGGAGTTTCCTTTTCATCATTTGTCTGAGCGCCAGAATCAAACGGTTTGAACGACCGAACAAAAAACCATGCAGATAGAAAGTAGAGAATTGTACTAAAATTCAACATGTCAGCAAATCAAACAACCTTTCTACAAAAAAAAAAAATAATAGACTGTTCCCTGAAACCATTGATATTACCTTGGAAGTATTATGTAACCCTTGACACACCTACTGTCTACAAACAAACAAGAGTGATCCAACTTAACGAGGAATCCACAAAAGACAAAAAGACCTGTCATGTTCTGAGACGCTCGCG
Source organism: Chascanopsetta lugubris (assembly GCA_016785325.1). Lineage (NCBI taxonomy): Eukaryota > Metazoa > Chordata > Actinopteri > Pleuronectiformes > Bothidae > Chascanopsetta > Chascanopsetta lugubris. The sequence continues at coordinate 44,388 of JAFBJT010108303.1, forward strand.
TGAGAAATGACCAAAATATACAATGAAGGGAGTCGAAACCCATGTTATATTTCCAGAGAAATATTTAGGCTAAGGATCTGGGTTTGCTCAGAATTTCTATGGTTGGAAATCTAGCAAAAAAAAAAATAAATGTGAGATGACAGGTCCAAAGATTTTTTTCTGAAGTGTTTTTCACTAAGATGTCGAATTGTTCAACTTCTGTAAAGACTTCTGACTTAAAGCGCATCCCAGCGGGATCCAATCTGACAGTATTGGCAAACCACACTGAAAGGCAGCAGGACTTTGACTGGGCTGGTGATTTACTTGTAACATTCCCTCATCAGTGCACCACTGCGAAGGCAGACGGGAGAGGGAGAGGGAGAGGGAGAGGGGATTGCTTTGAAAATCCAACCCAAAGGGAAATGGTGAGTGTTCCTAAACAAATTGGGATTCAGACAGTGGGACTTGCAAGTTCAAATATCTGCTGAAGACACAATCCTCATGTTGCGGCCTTCAGATGTGTGGAGACACAAGAGAGACTTCAAATCATTGCTACATCTCTTGGCAGTTAAATCACTTAGAGGGAGCCAAACATTTACCAAAGGTTTGTTTTGTTTTTTTTGCTTATTTGCTTTACAAGTAGAGTTCTGCACGAAACTGAAGAGAACACTTCCTGTTTCCCCCCCCCTTTTTTTTTAATGAACACATTTCAGTTACGAGACTTGAATGAGGTCTGTGGTTAAAGCGAATCGCTGAAAGTTTTATTATACAATAGAAAATAAAAAATAATAAGCAAAAAATAATAATGATAATAATCCCAATGACTGTTTCCAGAGGGACGAGAATTTATTGAATGGCCGAAAAATGACAAGGTTGTTACTCTGGCCAATATTTACTGGCTTTAATTTCCACCCTGTTGCCGGTGGTGCAGCTGTCCCAAACATCACAGCTCACACTCACACACACACACACACACACACACACACACACACACACACACACACACACACACACACACACACACACACACCTGAGCCATAAGCCACTTTACTGCCAAATACAACTTGGTGGTGAAAATGCTTTCGATGATCACGCTCGGGAAATTTGTGTGAAATTTGGACATTTTGCTGTGATTGACAAATTCCTCGACGCCATGGCAACGTTACTCATCTGGAACTCAGAGCAGCTCAAAACATTCACACTCGGCTGGGAGCTGTTTGCAAACTAATGCGTGACCTTGGTCGGATACTTCAGTTGGGGGGGGGGGGGGCGGCAAATGAGAATATAGGCGCTAAGAGATTAGGGCCTCAACTTAATCTCTGAAACAAGGAGGCGGAGTCACCTGGATTTATAGAGAGTGCCCTATGGAGGGGACGGAGAGAGAGAGATGCCGTATGCTGGCCTGACTCTTAAAAAACCGGTCTGCTCGGCTGGAGGGAGGAGTTCATGATTGTGGTTTACAGGATGATTTACTCTCTTTTTACGACCTCGTAAGGAAACTGTAGCCTTTAGTCATACAAACATTCATAAACCACATCCATGAGATCCAGGTCAGCCGCTACGGCCACACCACTGATTATCCGGCCCCCCGACTTCTCCCGCTACCTCCTCTGACCTGCTCGGAATCCATCACGTGAGGATCCTGTTGCTCTCGGCCCGAGCCGCCCACGGTCTGGAGACGTCATAAATCCTGGTAGTAATGCTGCTGGGGAGCCTTGGCGATTGGATTGTGGGTAATGGTCCTGTCCTCTCGGCGTCCCCTCATTCCGCAGCGACTACGCCGCCTCCGCCCGACGCGGAGAAGTGTGAATGTGGCGAAAAGTGGGGCTTTGTTCCAACATCAAACCTTTAACCCGATCGTCTCGGGTCGGGATCGCCACCTCCTGCCGCCGACAGGTGAGACTCCCCCAGGGAAACCAGGCAGACTCTGATACCGGAATCGCTCTGCTCTGCCTTTGACTCAGGTGTCAGCGGGAATCAGCCGGAGCTTAAAAGCAACGGCGACTGACCCGGGGTGAAAACGATTTCGCTCTTTGTCAGAATCTGTGACGATGCGCCAGTCTCCACCCCGCTAAGATCCAATGTGATGCAGTTGCGGGAAGGAGAGTCGGATAACAACTGGAAGAGGAGTGGGCTCCAAAACTGCGATGTTAGTTTCTCCTTGATTGTTTTTACAGGAGCCCAGAGTGGACATACTTAAACGTCTTTTGAGTGTCAATGACAACTGAAGTCTCCCACAGGTTCTCCTGCATGTTCAGGAGAGTGAGGCGATGGATACAACGTGCAACTTCACCTCTAGAGGTCACCCAATCCTACACACTGCACCTTTAATAAAGCGCCTCAGAAAATAAATACGAATCTTAATCAGCACGCAACAACAGACTCTCGTCGGTTGGTGCCGATCATCACTATTTCTATGACGAAAAAGGGACAAATGCATCAACACCCAGGTGTTCGTGGGTTTATGAGCAGTGTTTGAAAAAAAAGATGCTTGTAGCAGCCGAAGAACAAAAGAGCCCATCAGGAGTCACACAGCAAAACAGCGGGGACAGCGAGTCACGACGCGGCCGTTGTGTTGAGCTGAGTGATGAAGAGGCAGGAAGCTCTTAAACGCTGAAGGCCAACTTCCTTCTCTGGCATCCATCTATCTGACTAACCCATCTGTCAGTCAGCCCTCGGTTGTTAGCCATTTACAACTGTTGTTTAGGGGCGCGCACCCAATGAGCAGCAGCAGGGGCAGCAGCAGCAGCAGCAGCAGCAGCGGCGGCGGCGGCGCTGTAAAACAGCCCTGACTTTAAAAATACCTGCAGAGAACACAGATGGTACCGAGCCAGGAGTCACGTAGGTTGTGCAGTGACGCCTGAGCGACCACGGCGTAATGAATTGTTTCGCGATGAAGCCTCGTAAAATAGAGCAGCATCATTTTGGGTTCTTTCGTAAGACGAGTCTTAATAACAAACCCTACCTACTCAACCCCCCCCCCCCCCCCCCCCCCCCCCCCCCCCCCCCCCCCCCGCCCCGTGAATAACATCATCCACTTTGCAACCAGCTCTGAGTTTTCTATTAATATCCATCACACACTCGGATTGCATTGAGCCATCTTTTTAAGACATTTATAGATAATCAATGCTGTTTTTGTTATTGTAACCCGCGACTAAGGTTGGATACTGACGCGTGTTCTCTGAGATGTAAGAATGTTTTTCTCTTAGGGTCACATGCAGAGAAATACACAAACGTCTGAGCCACTCACAAAGTTTGTAAAATAGATGGAAAACTATGCTTTGTAATTAAAATGGTTAAATTAAAAAACTGCCTCATAAATCACAAATGTATGGGTTTCATCCATTTTGTCATAGACAGGTTCTGGACATGTCTCAGGCTGGGATTCAAACCTGCCACCTTTGCCTAGTACTAAAAGTAACACGTGCAATCACGTCAAGTGCGAATTTCATGTGGGGCGCATTCCATTATATTCTTTCGAATTGAAAATGGTTGGAGTGTAATCGACTCACCACACACTTCCTATGCTCTTTGATGACTTATTGCTAAGCATTGCAGTGGCACTCTGAAGACTCAAAACGTGAATGGTCCCAAACCTGGCACCTGTTTCACAGACCCACAATTCGTGGGTCCTGTAAATGTTGGTAACGATGAGGACTCGACTGTAGCTCAGATGCTTTTCGGTTGTTCACGAATCACTAGAGATCTCAAATGCAAGAACTCTGATGAGCAATTCACCGTTTTGAGAGGGTCAAAACTCCACTGGTTACACGTTCTCGTCAAACTCCGCTGGTTTCTCTCGTTTCGTCGGTGTTGTTTCCGCAGCGGTATGACTTCACACAAAAAGCCTTGTTGAACCAGCAGAACACTGCGTGAGCACATCACTCTGCCAAGGTCAATCCTACACGAGTCCCTCGCTCTTTGAATAGAGAATAACAGGAAACAAGAGGCAGCAGGATAATACGTACGCGGTTCGATAAATGAAGTTTATCAGACATTTAGGTGCAGGACCATGTCCACAAAATGGGAATACGGAACTCCCGCTCCTGTGTCACTGTATCACTCAATCCAGGAAGGTAATCTTTGACAGGCAGCGTTAATCTATCCCTCCATCTCTGCCACATCAGCCCCAATCACATCCTCGCTCTAACCGAGGTTATGAATGCATCAGTAATTGGAGTCCATTAATTAGGTTGGATCTTTGAGCCCGGAGGTGGATGCAGACCTCATGCCGGCACATTCATCATCGCAGGGCGAGCTGCAATGCGGGGGCTCCATCAGGAGGCTGGAGACTCAAACAATGACTCACTGCTTGGCTCGACCCAACATGGCAACTATTCAATCATTCATTAGTTAGTGCCGGAGCTGGTGGCTGTTCTGGTGGTGGCAGGTGGGCGGCTGAACTCACGGGTGTGATACACGGAATAAAGCTGTACACATGATGTTGGAAGCATGAAATTGAAAATTTTTTTTTTTTTTTGAAGGACGGAATATCAATGAAGATTAGGAAGCTATGTTGGAATTTTACTTGACAGTATCCATCCATCCATCTTAATGTGTGCTCAAGGCTCAAACCTCAGTTTGATATGTCATATGTATATATACATATATATATATATATATATATATATATGTATATATATAAAGAGAGAGAGAGAGAGAGAGAGAGAGATATTTTCTATCCGTTCTATATTTTCTGTAGATTCCTGAGCATAATAACTCTCCAGTGGAGTCAGAATAGATTAGAATTGTATGATGACATAATACAAACAGTAAATGGAAGCATTTCAAAATAAAAGCAAAAAAGAAAAACAAAATTCTAACCTCACGTATAAAACAGTGCAGCTTGATCCCACAAGTCATATTGTACAACAGTGGGGGCCAGATGTGGCCCAGGGGCCATGGGTTAAAAAGGCTATTGATGCTCGTTTGAAGGGAGGGCACATTTCAGGGTGTTTCTGCATAGGCATCACTTTTATGTAAATTCAACTGTATTAATCTTCCTCTTCTCCACCGTTCGTAGTTTTAGGACATTAAATCGTTAGGTACCGCCCCCTTCTGGCAAAGCTACCTTATTTCTGCCGAGCAGAACCACCCGAAAGTGGGTCTCGGACCCATTTTCAGTGGGTCGCGACCCACTGAAAATGGGCCTTGTTTTCATATTCAAACTGACCAAGGTGAAACGCAAATGCGACATGCAAAATGTCCCCGCCTGTCATCAAGGGGTGATGGTGGGTCCTGCAGCCAGACCAGGTGAGAAGCACTGCTTTAAAGAGGTCCTTATCTCCCTCCATGAAGAGATGAAGGGAGAAAGTACAAACACCCTCCCTGAAGGTCGCGCCGAGTCGTGCTGGGACGGCAAACACACCCGGCTGCAGTTAGGCTCGGTGTCGCTTTAGAAGGAACTCGCCCTCACACTTGCGTGCATGCATGGGGGGGGGGGGTGATTAAACCGGACTAAGAGTGATGTCTCTAATCTCCTGAATGGAGATCCAGACTAGGCCTTTATTAGTATTGTTATTTTTATTATTATTGCAGCCTCACAGCTCTGATTAAAGAGGCCTGGTGTGGCTACAACCTCCGGGTTGAGCAAATCTCGGATTTTCAGAAAGACCCGGCTTAATAACACTTGCTGCCGATTACGCTGCCGGCCGGGCCTGTGCCAGGCTCGGAATATATTGCCCTGCCCCCCCCCCCACCCCGCCCGCCGATAAAGCGGGGGAATTTACCTATTTTGTAAAAATGTCCAAGCAGGAGCCGGAATGACGCCATGGTTATATTCGCAAAAAACAAAACCGCCGAAACTAGCTTAACCTTTCATGAACGTTTACAGTGGCTGGCAGCTGATGCAGGCATCTTTCGCCTCGTGCATGCAGGTACAAGAGCACGGCAATGAGCTGGTAATGAAAACACAGGGATACACCACCACCACCACCACCACCACCACCACCTCCTCCTCCTCCTCCTCCTACTCCTCCTCTCTACATTAACAGCTCCTGGTCTCATTATCTCCCCTCTCCTCCTCCCTCTAATCCCATCTCTGCACTTCCCCTCTTGAGTATTCAGAGGGGCTCCTCCATCTCTATCTGTGTCTCATTTCTTCGAGCACATCCTCCTCATTGACTCATTCGCTTCTCATTCGGCATCTGTTGTACCTTTTAGAATCCAACACCTTTTTAACACGGCGCCAACTTCTCTTTGTTTTCCAACAATGGCTGATCCTGCGGACGTTTTTGTTTTTTTCAGGCTTTCAAAAAACGTCCACTTGAAGAAAGGGTGTCGATGAATGGATAAATGGATGGATATACAGATGGATAGATAAATGGATGGATGGATGGATGGATGGAGGATATATAGATAGAGGAAGGGAGGGATGGATGGCTCTATCCATAATCTATCTATCTGGAGGGATGGACGAAGGGTTGGATAGATGGATGGATCGATTAACAGACCTATCTACCAGGGAAGTGCCAGTCCATCCACCATGTAATACCACTTGCTGAACACTAGAGTGAGTTGTGAGAGTACAGAGTACATCACAATCACGTTTGGCGAACGTGGCAAGAATGACACGGCAGAATGTCGCATTTTATACGATGTACCTTGATCCTTTGTCCTCTGACCTGTTCACTTTGTCATCCTTACATTTTCCATGTCTCGCTGTCGTTTCTCTTTCCATCTGAGTTTTTCTTCTCGCTCTCCTGATTCCATCAACCCCTAATGTGCTCCGTCCCTTTACATCCATCTCGGCGGCACCATTCATCAAACCCAGACATAAAATAATTTCAGCGAGACTGAAAGTCTGATAAGCCAGACATTTTGGAAAGGCTTTCACATTTCTGTGAAAGTATCATGGAGGGTTTCTAGCCTTAGAGTTTGAATGATCCAATTTGCGTCAACGTTCGCGCTCCATAATCCAAAACTTGTTATCGGATACGTTTGACAGCTGGATGAAAGTTGACTTTTAAACAAAAATAGTCATTTTTTTGCTGCACTGCTTTGGGTTTTCCTCGTGTTCGGTGTGACAGAAACCCCTTGGAGCCGACTTCCTGAATGTCATTTCATAGTGTTCATTGGCAGAACAGAACTGGGATAAGTCCAAAGTCCATTCACATCTTACGGAAGAAGCTCTATTACATTAAAGGTGCAGTGTGTAAGATTTGGTGACATCTAGAGGTGGAGTTGCATGTTGTATCCATCACCTCACCCTCCTACAGGAGAACCTATGGTCGACTTCGGTTGTCTTTAATGCTCAAAAGATGTCCACTCTGGGCTACTGTAAAAAAAATGGCAGCCTCCTTAAGGGTGGACTGGCATGTATGTGAAAGGGCTGATTTTAGGGTTATGCAAAAAGCAAGTGTCTATGTAATTGTTTTGTAATCCTATTTCTACAGTTTATCGATTTACCCACAATCGTACACACCGCACCTTTAATTCTCGCACAATTGCAGATTCTCAAGAAAAAAAGTAGAGAAACGTGACTAAGCGTAATGTGTCACCGCCCATCTCTGACAGTCAGTGTTGGGGCCCCAGAGAGGAGGCAGGGGACACAGTGGGTCAGGGGGAACAATGCAACCCCCCCCCCCCACCCCCTGTTTG
>JAFBJT010108303.1:58508-74069 GCA_016785325.1 Chascanopsetta lugubris
CACACACACACACACACACACACACACACACACACACACACACACACCAACTCAAGAGAGGGCTTTGAATTTTAAATGTAAATTTTTCCAGAGTAAAACAACTCTTGAATAATATTAATAAGAAATATTTTTGTAGGGGGAAACAAAGAACAGTTTGAAATAAGCGGAGGAAAAAAAAACTTGTGGTTATTACAGAAAAAAAAGAACTTGAAATTCTTTGACGTTCTATATATTTATGATCCATAATGGAATTATAGTGCATCATTTTTTTATTAAAGTTAATTCTGCAAAAAAATCTGTTACAACGAGGTTGAGCTGGTTTAGCATATTTCTCATGATCCAGTAAAATGTCGCAGATTATTTCAATGTTAAAACATTGTGACTGAATCTTGCTCTTTAAAGATGATCTATAAAATGTAAAAACAACCTTATGACTGCGAATGAGATATTTAATTATTCTGATAAAAATAAAAACACTCTCCATGCAACATGAGGAATTTAACGGCCAAAACATGCAAAAATGAAATTATTAGTCAAACGAAAAATCAATCACACATAAAAATGCTGTGTTGGTCAAATCACTGAGTTGTTTCTCATGAACACAGCCCCGTTAGAAATCTCGAGTGGCATCGCCCCTGGCTGCCAAACAAAGGAAATACCATCTTTTCTTTCATCGCATTAATTTGATGTGAAATTAAAGGTACAGTGTGTACGATTCGGTGACCTCTAGAGGTGGAGTTGCATGTTCACCTTACCCTCACCTTTCTCTGCACGCAGGAGAACCCATCATAGACTTGTTTTCATTCAAACTCAAAAGATGTTTAGTACGTCCACTTTTTCCTGCAGTAAAAAAAAAATGGCGGCCTCCATAGAGAGGAGCCCACATTTAGGGGTAACGGGAAAAAAAACAAAAACATTAACGCAATTATAAATTCATGAAAATTATGAAATTGTTTTGAAATGGTGTCAAAAGTGACATCAATTAAAAAGGACCAAATCCTTACGCACTGCAACTTTAAATGTAATCTACTTTTGTAATGCAGTTCCTAAACATGAAGAACTGATCTGTTCCTGCACCACAGCTGTTTGACGCAGCAGCATTAAATGTCTAATGGTGTGAAACGACGAGGGACCCTCCAGGAACAGATGTTAGGCATGTGGTGTGTTCAAGATGAAACAATACAAGTGTCCTGTAACAATAATAAAAATAATAAAGATTACCCAAAAAAAAAAAAAAAAAAAAATATACCTTGTTTAATAATTTCCAAAAGGTCCTTACAGCATTTTGAACAACTCTAAAAATGTCCAGAGTGTCTGTATAGTTTAGAGTCTGTGTGTAAGAGTAAGAGTGGGGGGGGCGGCGGGGGGCGGGGCTGTGATGTGGTGAGTGAGCATGGGGGTCATCTCCTAAACCTGCGGAATGGCCTGCTCTGGTTGTTGTGCGCTTTGGAGTAGGGCTCCCAGCGTTTCCTCTCCGGCGGCTTGTTGTGGACGTAGGCCGACGGGCCCGAATAGTCGTCGTCCGGGTTCTCGTCCATCATCTGCAGCTTGGCCTCGATGGCGCGGATCTTGGCACTCGTGCTGGAGGAGAGAGGAGGGCGGGGAGGAGGAGACAAACGAGAGCGAGGGGACGTGAGAGAGAGGAAAATAGCAGTGCTTCCGGTCGAGGGCGAGGGACGGGGACGAGTGATGGACAGATCTCAGCTGAGGGGAGGGGAGGGGAGGGGAGGGGAGGGGAGGGGGGCGCTCGGTATCAGAGATGAAGGGAAACGGGGAGATGCTGATGAGAGCGCTGGCTGGAGGAGGCCGTGAGGAGGCTGGGCGGAAGATTACAGTGCAGGTGAGAGAATGAGGGAGCGGGAGACTGAACGCGCTCCCTCTGATTTCGAAGTTTACGATTGAGCCACAGCAGCCGAGAGTCTCCTCAGGAGTCGACGCCCTGGAGCACGAGAGGCCTTTTAACTCCGCCAGCTCCATGCGACGGGCGCACTTTACAGTGTGTACATATGCTAATGTCGGGTCCCGGAGTGTAGCCACAACAACGAAGCGCGCTGTAATTTACTGTGACAGAACTTCTGCGTTTCCACCCAGCGAGCTGGCGCGCGCAGCCAGAGTGCGCGTCGGGACGAACTCCACTCGAACCGAGGATTGTGTCAAAGAGCGGCGAGGCCTCGACAGCTGGGCTGTGATCGGTTCAGGATGGAGACGTATCAACGCGCTGCACGGGTTGAACGGAGGAGGCGAGATAAGCCCTTCGTGCCCCCTGTCGAGCTGGAAAGGACTAAATGTCATGTAAACAACTCGGAGATGGACGTGATTCTACACAAATACGAACCAGTGCCACTTATTTGTTTTCCATTCCTGCAGCGAGCGATCGAACGAAGGCCTCGTCCGAAGACTGAATACAAAGATGGACGTGGCGTCCGTGAGGTCACGCGCTGGTTTCAGCGGAGAGGTTTGGAGGAAAATTCCCTCGAAGCCATTTTACCGATCCGAACTCCGTCTGGTTCATTCAAACAACGTGAGGCGGGACACACACGGAGGTGTGGGTGGGCTCGCGGTGCGGTCACCCCATCCACGGTACTTAACAGGTCGGCTCAGGGGTCAGTCAAGAGGCCACGCCCTAAAATATGTGCAGTTTCAAACGTCGATAAAACACAAATAAACTCACTCCCGTACAGTTGTCACAGGAAAAACTCCTCTGTGTGGACAGGGCCTGATTTCAGCTAAATCTTATAGACTCCACCTTTAAAAAGCATCCTATGGGAGGTTTCTCTGGTTTGGAACAGAAGCATTTCAACAATGAATCTTCATTGTTGAAAGCTGGAGACTCGGTTCACGTGGGGATAACTCGTCTGCTCTCGCATATTTACAAAATTGCACTCGTGAAAAATGGCAGAACGGTTGAAATGAAACTCAAAGAGCTCGAGTGGAAAGTTCAGAATCAGCGGTGCCAGTTTCCAAACCTTAGAGATTGTCAGACAGAGGAAGCCTGAGACGATGTTCGATCATCCCAACACTCCCGTCAGGTTAATAACTTCTGTCTGATGCTGTCGGTTGACCTGACGTTTATGAAATATTAGAGGCACATAATCATTGTTCCTGTCGGTCGGCTGCCAGGCCGCGTCTGGGCGTCATTTTAGGATTCATCCACTCCCGAGGTTGTTTAGAGAGGGATCTGCTTTGGGATTTGCGGTCCCCCGGGTTATGTTGGGAAAAACCCCCGCTCCGCCATCTCGGCGGAAAAACGATAGGAACGGAGTTCTTCACCAACCTGAGGTGATTGGCTGTCACCGCTCCGTCCTCGGCCGCGCCGCTGCTGGACGGCTCCAGGCTCGGGGGCATCGTCTTGTCGTTGCGGAAACCCTCGAACCTCTGGGGGTGAGACACATGGCGCAAACAACCAGCACACAGACAGTGATGGGACACACGGATGGAGAGACACAAACACAGGGATCAAATAGCCAGTCAGACAGAGACAACCTACAAGAGACTAGATGATTATGGATGGGCGCCCCCTCTGTTTACACCTGGTACTGCAGAACATGTCGACATGCTGTTGATATTGAATTACGGCTCCCGAACAGCGTTAAAGGTGCAGTGTATACGATTTTGGTCTTTTCTGTCACTTTACAGTTACTTAACATTACAAACTGACATTTTCATGAATTTATATTCACCAAAAATGTTTTTTTTTCTCCATTACCTTAAAATGAGCCCCGTCCTCATGGATATTTACATGAGGAGGGGGGTCCTCTCTATGGAGGCCACCATTTTTTTTTTTTACAGTAGTAAAGGTGGACGTTCTAAACACTTTGAGTTTTAATGACAACCGGAGTCGGCCGAAGGTTCTCCTGCATGTCCAGAGGGGTTTGGGTGAGATGACGGCTACATCACCCAATCTTACACACTGCACCTTTAAATTACACTCAGAACGAAAAATATTGCAATTTCTTTGTTGATTCCAGACACAAAACACAACAGTCACTTTTTAAGAGAAGGACCAGGAGGCATGGAATCAGAAAGGGCCCGTGTCAACCGTCATTACATCCTCGTAACGTCTGATCACAGACTCGGTCTCCGGCTTCCTCTACGCTGGCATCTGCTCAAACGGACAGATGCCAAAACACGCGGCGCGGGTGCGTGTCCAGCTCACAGTCACGCCCTAGAGGCACGAGCGAGGACAACAACGGGAGCAGCTGAGGATCAACAACCAACCAACCAACCAACCAACGTCATTCCTTTCAAAACCACCCTCCACACATCTCCACCAGCCAACACAGAACTCCTCAAACCTGTGGAGAGAGAAAAAAGAGACACAAACAAGAACACAACGTCACTTGATGAATATGAGACACCCCCGCCCTCAGCCACGAGCAGGGACGTGACCTAGGGAAATAATCTGACTTAGGGCAACAGAGGTACACACACACACACACACGCACACACACACACACACACACACACACAAGACTTTACATTCTGTCCTGAGAAATAAGGAGCATGTACAGCCAATAATAGGACTGAAACAATGACCGTTCCACCAGCCAGGACCCTTCCCTTCCACCTATTTCTAAAGGCATGAGGCTGGAGTCCGTTACAAAAATGCCCCGATGGTCGTCACTGTGAAAATCCACAGCTGGGCGGACATGCTGAACACGCAACATGGGAAAATGCAGTCACAGGAACACGGAGAGAACTGTGGTCAGTTTAGTGATGATGAATGTCAAAAATCCCATAACTAGGGGGCTGAACAAGTGCGAATGACCCCATCAATTGAGAAAACCCTTGAGAAAAGGTCAGAAAGTAAAAGGAAACGCCCTCAAAAGATCCCTCATTTCAAGTTGACACATTGGAATGGTTGCTTTTGCTCTATAGACTGCCCATAAGACAATAAGCTTCATTTAATAAACTGAATTATGTCCATTTCTTAAGTATTCATTCCTTCTTTTACCTTAACGTGCATAGTCCAGCAACATGCACGGACTCAAGTTGAATAGATATACGACAACATTTGGCAAAGGTGCAGAGAGTGAATATAAACATGAAGAAAGATCAAATAAAGAGTTTGGAGCAAACGTCACTTAAAGGCAACATGTGAAGAATTCACTAGTATCCAACAGGAAGCAGCATTTTGGGTTAGTACAAGTCTGGAATTCTGACTGTGACTGCAGCATAAACTGGTTGACTCATCCCGACATGTCACTTCTGTGTCTGAAAACTGAAACCTCACATTCAGCCCAACCTGACACTGGGCCCTGCTGCTGGAAAACAAGACTACACTCTACAAAACTGGCAACTGGTGATCTGATGAACTGAATGATCTGCTTGTATTCATTTAATATTGAATAACAGGAGACAGCACTTCAATATGAATACCCTGGATCATAGATGCCATTTCTGTGGATTGAGGGATTATGTGGGAGAAGAGTCGACCCAGGATCGAAGCCGAATTTAAACATTCAGGTATTGGCAATGACGGGCAAAATCGGATACGTTCAACCCTTCGAGGAGAACAGAAAATGTGATTTGAACAAAAATGAAAAGAAGAAAAGGAGCTGAAATGTAATTATTTGGAACCCGACCGGGTAGAGACTAAAATGTTCCAAAGAGAAAGATGCTTGTCCTGGCCCTCACTTTCTTTCCAACTACACAAAGACAAAAGATCATTCAACAAAATACAGTTGACGTAAAAATGTTATGCATGGTGGGGACATGCACCTTCAAATACATCCCAGACTCAGAGAATCACTTCTAGTGTCTCACCCAGATTACCGGGGTAAATAAAAGGTAAAACATTTTTTTTTAAACAATAATAAAAATCTCAAGGAGACGCTGCATAAAAACCTAAACAGACAAATATTTGTACGAACAGCACCGACGGCCTGGAGCTCATGGAACATTGAGTTCATGTTCCTCATCAATAAGTATTCCATTCTTCACACCACTTTTTGGATATAAAATTGCTCTTATGTGTTTGACTTGCATTGTTTTCGTTTTATCTGAATAAACTTCATCATCATCATCATCATCATCATCAATAACCACTTTCTATTTGTGGTTGAAACGGTGAGTAGAACTCAGCCACGATCGATGTGTGGGGCAGATTCTTCCAATTGTGTGTGGTCTCAGAAGCGGTAGTGTTGACCTTGACCTCACTCTACTACGTGTTTGTGTAAATGTGTAAATGTGTGTGTGTGTTGTGTAGGGCGTGATTCGTCTCTATACAGGATTTCCCTTCACCCACGACCAGTAGGCTGTCCATTGTTAGGAGACAGACAACTTTGCAGGGATCCCACTGCTCTGCGACTGGAGGACTGATGTGAAAATGAAAACCAACCAGATGCTTTGAATGGTTTCACAGCAGGACGAGTGGGGTCCCGCTCAACAGTGTCACTTCTTTATGACTTCCACTTTTGGTTTTTGGTTTCTGAAAGTCAATTATATACGTTTTTGAATGCATCTACAGGAGGAACAATATTTTTTGTCATATTTGTCCTTTGTATTGTCCCAAATTTTCTTTTATATCTACGTGAAATGCGTTCAGAAGGATCCTCAAATACACCAAACCCAGGTGAAAACGGCCTACTACATATCAGTCAGTAGGTGGCGTTGAAGCTTTCCCGTGTTTGTTTTTTCACAGCTGAATGCCGAGTGAACATTTTGTTTCACAACCAAAGGCTTAACACTTATATGTAGAGTATAATATAAACATGAACAAACAGAACACTTCCTCGAACCATTTCACTGCTAAATCACTCTCGATTGTTTGATGGCTGAACCCATTCATTTGTTTTTACGAGTGTTTCATTGTTATTGCTTCAGGTTGTTAGTAGCCAATATACATAAGAGGAAAATAAAGAATGAAAGTACATGCAGATACATAGAGCGTAAAGGGCAGTGTGTCATTTTTGTCACTTCGAACATTTTTTTAAAACAATGACATGCTGACATTTTCATGAATTTATAATCACCTAAATCTTTCTTTTCCCCCATCACCTTTAAATGAGCCCATTCATTCAGAAAAAAATTCATTTAGGTGATTATGAATTCATGAAAATGTCAGCATGTAACTGATTTGTAGTTTGTAGAAGTGACAAAAATGACCCAAATCTTACACACGGCACCGTAAAGAAAATTAAGAATTTTCAAAAATGTTTGAAAATTCACATCATTCCTTAAAAATCACAGATACAAATGGATCTGCTGATATATATCTAACCACGCAGTGTCTAAGTTAGGCTGAGCTGTCACAGGAGCGCATCAGACTTTGAGTGTTTGATACTCACCCTCACCTGTGCATGTGCCCAGCGCACCACCAGCTTCTTGGACAAAGCTAGTTTCCCATTTAAACACTGGATGGCTCGTTCTGCCTCCTGCAGGCACAGGGGGGAAACGGAGAGAGAGCTCATTCTCATGATTCCCATTCAAACCAGCCATGATGACTGATGCACTTGAATCGTTCAATCATCACTGCTCACAACAGAGAGACGCAATAAAAGATAAAGATGAGCCACGTTGTAAATCTAGACCACGACGTTGTGGATGTGTGTGTGTGTGTGTGTCTCAGAGCCAGTGTGAATTAATGCAGCTTTATTCAATCAAATGAGTGACGGTTACGTTAAATTACATTAATAAAGTACTTGTATTAGTGTGTGTGTGTGTGTGTGTGTGTGCGCGTGTGTGTGGCTAAGTGTGTGTGAGTGTGTAAGATAAACACACACTTCCTCTGTATATTCCTTTTGGGAGGGTTTCATATCCCTCTGATAGATAGTAGCTGTGAAACGAGATGTTTATCATGATCCTTGAGCTCAGTCCAAAACAAACACGGCCCACTCAACCTGAGCGGTCTCTTTTCTGCCTCTAGAACTTGATGACTTGGAAAAAGGTAACGTGAGGGGTAAACAAGCAACACTACCGCAAGACCTCAAACTCGAGGGGCATCATGGTGTGCGTACCTCTCTGGTGTTGAAGTTGACAAAGCAGTAGCCCCGCGGTTGCCCCTCTAAAGGCCCAGACTTATGGAACAGGAAGTCAAACTGTTTCACGTTCCCAAACTTTTCCAGCAGCTTCACGAGGTGATACCTGTCAAAACAGAGGATTTCATGTCAAAGGTACAGTATGTAGGACGTGGTGACATCTACAGGTGGAGCTGCATGTTGTATCCATCACCTCACCCTGCGAGCCTGCAAGGAGAAGCTATGGTCGACTCCTGTTGTCATTAAAGCTGAAAAGATGTTTAGTATGTCCACTCTGGGCTACTGTACAGACATGGCAGCCCCCATAGGGTGGAGCTGCTCCTGGGGTTATGTGAAAAGTCATAACATTGAGAGAATTATACATAAAAAAATGTCTTCACAATTGTTTTGTAATTCCATTTCTATAGATAGAAGTGACAAAAAAAAAACACACTAAGATTTGGTGAAGTTGCATGTTGTATCCATCACCCTTGTGGGCATGCGGGAGAACCAGAACGGTACACACTGCACCTTTAACTGCAACACACATCATTAGTTATTACATCCGATTTCTGTTTATGATCGAGCATTACAAGCGGTAAGCACATGCACCTACTGCCTTTGCCACCCTGACGTCTGCGGTCACATCGTATGGGGCTAATGAGAACGACAGCTTTCTCTCACCGACACCTTTATAGCTGCAGGCCAGCTGGTGTGGCAGCAGCGGACAGTAAATCTTTTATTGAGACAATGCGGAGGATACAGTAGCAGGACAATGAGGGAATAAAACAGAGGAAGCCTCGAATCCCCCCCGGGCACAGAGCTCCGCACAAACAACATCCAGGGGGCTGCGCGGTCCTGCCTCAGACCTGCACACGAGAAAGAGCTCACTGAGGAAACAGGTACGAGTCGCTGTTGGCTGCCGCGGGGTGAGGGCGGTCAAATACAGTTTTTTGTGGAGTTCAGGGACACGTGGAGACTGTTCACGGCTGCTGTACAAACTGAGAGTTAAAAATAAAGGGACAGGAAAAACAACAACAGACGCCGAGGAGCAGGTGCTTTTTGTTTCACCTTCTGTCACGAACCGCATCAATTATACACATCTGAATGATCTTTATTCTTGTACAGCCATGATACATGTTGCACTGCATGAACGTTCTCGAAGTGATAAGAGGAGCTTAACGCGACCCCCTTGGAAAATGATGTACAATTGCCCATATTTCATTGTAGCAGCAACTAATGACATAATAAAATGGACACAATATTTCTCTCTCTACTTTCTCTATGAGCACATTCCCATCTCAATTCAGTCTGTCGACTTTTTATATTCAATCAAATCTATCGATTATTTATTTTTTTCCAGTAAGAAAGCTACAATCACATGTCATTCTGTTTCAATCATTAGAGTTTATCAATATTGTGAGTGCACAGCCTCCAGGGTCAAGGAATAGTCATTAGGAGGAGCGCTGGGACTCAAACTGACCAGGTGCGCCTCTTTAACATCTGATTGGACATCAGCTGCTACAGGAGAGGAACACGTACAAAATGGAGGACCGTTTGCTATTATGACAGAGGTTTGAACCGTTTCATTTCTTAACAACTAGGCTGAAAACAAATGTATAAACATAAGTCTCCATTTGCTGCATATTTATCTTGTCTATTTTTAATTGAAATGACTCATGTAAGACACCTATTTAGTTGACATCCCAAAGCGAGGTCTTGTAATTAACACCAGCCTTGTATTTCTCACGATAAACCTGATAAATGTCAAGATGAAACCACTTGTGTTTGAAACGAAATACCTGAAAGACAAATGCAGCTTGAGCTCGAGCATTAAAATATGAATGCCATTCAATTAATTCGTACACTTCTGGGGATCGTTTTTTTTACCATCTGGTAAAAAAGCAGGGAAATATGCAGTGTACTAAATACATACATACATTACGATTGACATGTTCCACTGCTTTTGTTCGCAGAGATACTTCAGCCGTGTCTTATTTTTGTTATTGTTCATCGAGAGGTATGTGTGTGCATGTGAGAGACAACAAGGGTGATGTACAACTTTAAGCTACAAGTTGTACTAATGTCTTCCACCCCTCTATGACTCCCGAGGGCTTTAGGGCCAAAGAGAATTTCTGCTTTTCCCAGACAACACCCCTGTAAGGCTTCCATGTGATGGTGGCTCTTCCTGCACTATATATATATATATATATATATATATATATATATATACATACATATATATATTTATTTATTTTTCGTTACATAAAGTTGCTATTATACAAAATTAGTTTGTACACAGCTGAACTCCTGCAAAACGCATTGATGCTAAAATCCTGCAGCTCAACTGTTCAAAAATGGCTAAATATTGATAATAGATTTAATCTATCTAATAGTTTATATAATTTTATGCAAGAGAAATGAGATGGCAGACACTCCAAGAACATTTTTGGATGCTGGTGAGCGGAGCCACAATGGGACGCTCCTCCTGGGGGTTGTAAAAAGTACCGGAGGAAAAGGAGGAGAGGGGCCGAGGAAAAGTGATGGGAAGGCGGGGGATAGGAAGAGTAAAGTTCAGACGGGGGGTTTTGGCTGCAAGGTGAAAGGTGGAGGAAGAGGAGGAGGAGACGACAAGAGAAGCAAGGAGGTGAAAAGCCAGGTAGGTGAGATACAAGAGCAGGGAACCGGTAGGAGAGGAAGGAAGGAAAGAGATTTGAACCAAAAAGAGCAGGTCAGAGGGGATGAAGAAATTACAGAGGAGGAGGAGGAGGAGGAGGAGTGTGGGGTTTCTGATGAACTGTAATTTCGCCACTCGCCTGCAGTCTGAGTAAGATGAGGGTTACAAGTGCTTCAACAGAAAACCACGACAACTTCCAGGCA
Organism: Chascanopsetta lugubris; assembly: GCA_016785325.1. Classification (NCBI taxonomy): domain Eukaryota; kingdom Metazoa; phylum Chordata; class Actinopteri; order Pleuronectiformes; family Bothidae; genus Chascanopsetta; species Chascanopsetta lugubris. Next base: position 69,347 of record JAFBJT010108303.1, read on the forward strand.
CGCAATGTAACATGTTAGGAGAGGAAAGGAGGAGGAGGAGGAGGGTGATGGATTACCACTAATGAGAAACTCCCTCTCTGTATGACCAGCAGAACAAAAAACATGAATACGTGGTGAAAACTGTGGTTACACCTGCTGTGCTTCTGCTTCATGAGAAGGGAAAAGAAGAAAAAGTCGGGGCTGAAAAAAGGGAACATGAATACGTATGGGATTGTTATCAAGTCGGTAAGAACCTCTGAGATCCTTCCAACATGTAATGAATCATTCCTAAGCATTAACATGGGCAACATCTGAAGGATGACGTGCTATTCTCATCATTAACATCTTCATGTTTGCAACTGCTGCTTATGAAGCTCACAAAACTAGTATCCTATTCTAAGGTGAGAAGTAATATAGGACACAATTAATCTTTCCCACGAAACCACGGCAAAGTGAAAAGGTTCATCATTTCTTAATGAGCGTGTCCATCATTCGACTAATATTGGCCATGACCAACCTTCAAGACACAAACTATGAATTTGTTCCTCTTACAATGTTGGGGAATACCAATTAGTGAACTCAATTAAGTTCAGGTTACTTTATTTGTACCCGTGGTTTGATTTGTTTTACAGTAGGCAAAAACAAGATGGCACCCGTTAAACCAAACTAACAAACAAACATTCTAATGAAAAATCAACATAGGCTCAGTCATGATAATTAAAAGTACTCAGTTTTCCAATATTCCTTAAAAAGAGATATAGATCAATAGAATGGTTAATAAAACAATTGTAAAACCAGGGTGAAAACAGGTGTGAAACCACAATAAGAGGATACAATAAATAAACAATTCGGTAAAATAGTGCACAAATGTCACCTCACTTTGTTCAGCTCATTTATGGCTGAAGGAACACAGCTGTTTTTGTATCTTTTGATTCTGCACCTGGGGTCTAAAGTTCTACAGTTTTTTCCATAAGTCTAATATGAAAAGATTTCATGTCAAAAAAATCCACAGTAATCACAGCTAAAAAAACTGATTTGACAGATTCTAGCGATTAAAATACCAAAATGTAACGCAAAAGTCTGCAATTAGCAATGTAATATCAAAAAAATGAATTCACTATTGATCTTATATTTTGGAAACAACCTCTGTTGATACTGTCTTAACTTTATGCACACCTTGCATTTAAGGTCTCCTCTGCGTTTTGCTTTGGCTTACAGTGACAAACAAGAGAGAGTATTGCGTATGGTACCCAGGAGCAAATTAATCTTCCCAATCAGCATCAGGGGCCACGGGCATTTCTCTTGTTTTCCCTCCATACTGTAACGCAGTGGGCTATTTAAAGAGAAGTAGAGCAGAGCAGGGAAAGGGGAAGGAAACGCCTGTCTAGACTCCCACCAGAGCTGTGGCCCATACATTCTCCAGCAGCCCCCACAAGCACACAAACACACCCCTCACCCTGAGAAAAAAACACACATACACACACCCCCCTCTCTCCATCGCGTCATGGCTAATGATGCTCTCCCATCACACATGTAGTGTTTTGAACACTACACACACACAACGGACGTATCCTTGTTTACATTGTGTCATTACAGCAAAACAGACAAATAACTATCACAGATCTTTCGGTGTGTTGAAGCCTGCGCTTCTACCAGCTGCCACCCATACATCAACTGTGTGCTTTACCGTGCTTTCTGCGCACACACACACACACACACACACACACACATCTGACACAGAGAGAGTAAACAGGGCAGGTGAGTGAGGAATGATGACTGCTCCTAAGCACAGCAGGTCTCCACGCCTCGCTGCCTCTCTTTCACACACCCAGCCCAGTCTGCTCAGTCTCAGACTGTGACACGCACACACATACTAAGCACACAGCTAATCAATCATATATGTGCACACACAATGCGTTACCTCTTTATGAAGAGGCACACGATGCTTCAGGTTCATAACATGGACTGGCTTGTTAGACAGAACACTTGTTGCTAGAACCAAACACTAGCTTAGTTGTTTACTCATGGTGTGAAAATGCCCAATAAGATGTCATTCTGAGTTTAATAGTTGGTAACTTTAAATATAAAATATGATGATTAAGATTGTTGCGAGCATTAGTCCTCTAACACTCATTATTTCAGTCCAGAAAAAGAAAATCAACAAGTGACAAGTCTCTAGGTTCTCTTTCAAATATTGTATAAATTTCCCTTTGGATATGAGTATTCAGCACTTTGTAAAATAACAGTGGATTTACTCACTCTGTGATTTTGGGATCGATGTTTCCTATCCACAGGCGGTTTCCATCATGGGCCACGCTCTCTGCGATGATGGAGGCATTTTCCACTGACTCGGCTGCAGACGACATGTGGACTCTGAAGGCAGCAGGAGAAGAAGACTGACAAATTAGACCTCAACAAAATGAAGCCATAAGTGACTCAACTCAAACATTTAATGACTAGCACTATATTGAATCTGTAGATTGTATTCATATTTACACTGTATTACATTGGACTACATTGACAGACACTTTTATCCTAAGCAACATGGATATGAACAACACAATAACAGCTAAAGCAAACGGATGCGTATCTCAATGTCAATTCATTGTATAACTATATTTACACTGATATCAACAGAGGAGATCAAAGTGCTTCAAAAATGAAAAATGACAGCAATAAATTGAAAATAAACAGAAATAAAAAACAGACACACAAATAGCAATACATATACGTATTTTATGTATGTATACAGCATGTATGGACATACAATCGGTTCATGAAAACAAATAAAATATTGTAGATATCACAAATTGTTCAATGAAAAGCACAAACTGTTGTGGCAAGGGTTAGAATTCATCAGAGAATAAATATAAATAAATCACAAACAGATGCTTAACTCACATGGACCTACAGTGATTTCATATCAACAACTTATGGACACGCAAACATCATTTGTGAGACAAAACACATGGAACCTGATGGTACTAGGAAGTGTGAGAGGCAAATTCTTAATCTGATTCAACTAAATTTAAAATGGAGGACATGATTATTTTAAAAGTCCAGTTCTATGTCTCCTTTGTATGAGTAAAATATAAGTACTAATAATGTAATGAGATCAAACCAAGCAGTGATGCTTGAATGTCAACCAGCAATCTTGTAATACAAAAACAGTAGTACAACAGAAATTAAATGTAATTGACACATAATATTTGCTATCATTTGTAGTTAGAAACATATGGAACATGTCAGGTTATAACACAGGGCAATGCATATATTATTTACAGGATCACTCAAATCAAACGAGTTGCTAAGGAGCAAACACATAGCTATTTGACACACTCCTCTGTGCTCAATATTGACAGTACCTGTCATTATAGATCCACATATTAAAACGGACCTTTATCCAAAGCATCCACAGTGTAACATATCCGTTCTTAAGTGTCTAACCGACCCAATAAACAGTTAACTGCCCGCAATTAACGAACACTGGTGATCCTAGCAGCTAGCTGGCTAAAGCAGAATTAGCTTACCATTAGCTTACCTCCTCGATCTATTCAACGTCCTCTTACTGCGACTGGTTCCTTTGACTCAAACTGCGCCTGATCCCACAGTCGGGATGACTCAGCAGCGTCACAAAGTGGCATTCGTCATTTTAAACATTGTTTTCTTCTCCGTTTTCCTCCTGAGCAGCGGGTGGTGTTAGCTAGCTGAAGCTAAGAACGGCCGTAGCCTGACAAAGGCGCGGAGTGATGATGTAGATTGTTTGGCTGAATATGTAGTCATGGAGGAGGGCTCGGTTTATACCTCAACACCCTTATCCCACCCTGCTCCCGCTTGTGTCTCGTACGAATCCCCTGTTAAATTGGTAACCCCGCCTTTGCGGTGTACTTCGCTACTATACCCGGTGTACCCGGATGTGGTACAATTCGGCGAGTGGGGATGACGTCGCCGGTGTCAAACGTGCTACTCCGATGTGTTTGTGTTAACAAGCCTCTGTTAAGACATTAGACCGTGAAGTAAGTACAGTTTTGTGTTTGTTTTTTGTCAGAATGCTAATTTTACCACCCGACATAAGTATTATATGAAATTTGATCGCGTTACTTGTATTTCTCCGCATGTTTATGTTGACTACGGCTCCTCTTAGCACCGACCTTCACACCACTTAGCTAATGGTTCCAAAGTGTCAGCACTTGAAGCTAGTTCAGCTATTTGTGTATATTTGTAACTAACATTTGCTTCGCAGCATTGTTAGGTACAAGTATATCCGTTCTAAAAGATAAATACAAGACTGAACAATTCAGGGATATTTGAAATGAAGGAGTAAAACAGAGAAATTAAAACCCACACACAAATCGATTAACGTCCATGTATCTGTTCGGTCTGGAATACCACATCTGAGTTTGTTGATTTAAATAAAGGTCCAGTGTGGCGTTTCTTTTAAATGTAGCCAGCATAACCTATGGTTAGCTACCATAGCTACCATTCCTCCTCATGCTAGGTAGAGAAGGATGAGATGGGTGTTCATCTGCAACTTCAAACCTCACCACTAAATATCATGAAAGCATCCACACTGTACCTTTATATAAAAGGACTGTTATATTGACAGTTATATCATTTTCACCGTGTATAGTGAAAATATTCTGGATTATCGAACACAAGTACAGTTAAAAGTCATAACTGGCTTCAAAGGAAGCTGTGATCAATTTGTCATCCTTTTCTCACAGTTAAAGGTGCAGTGTGTAAG
>JAFBJT010108304.1:17566-35267 GCA_016785325.1 Chascanopsetta lugubris
CCGGCGCTCGCCGCCTCTGTTTCCACGGCAACGAGTCAGCAGGTCCAGGAGCGAATCAATGGAGATGAGTACGCATCCTGCAGAGTGGAGAGAGAGAGAGAGAGAGAGAGAGAGAGAGAGAGAGAGAGAGAGAGACCTCTGCTGCGTAGGTGTGTGTGTGTGTGTGTGTGTGTGGCACCTAGTTAATGAGCAGCCTCGTTACCATAGCAACAATACTGTCATCACATGACACCTTTAATGTGTAAATCATTCAGGATACAGAACTTTTTTTACATGGTTGTTACAGCGCCACCTGTGGCGGTGGATGGAACTGCAGGCGCTTTGACAGCTCGCTAAAATTATAATAATAACAACAAGTACAAAGACAAACTCTTAACGCTTCAGTTAGCCCCTGAAGGCAGCGCTCTGCTCAAAGGCCTAGCTTAGCTACAACTAGCATAGCTTTGACTAGCCTAGCTATAACTAGCGTAGCTTTGACTAGCGTAGCTACAACTAGCGTAGCTTCATGTGTGTGAACACATGACCTGATTCAGAATATAAACAGCGTCACCACCCACACACGTGAGCAGACCATGATAATCGGGACGGTGCGTTCAGGTGCAGCAGTGAAAAGGAGTTTCTCTCTCAGCTGCGGCTCAAACACTGAGCTCAGTGTTTCAGAGACTCAGTCTGCGACTGTCTGAGTCCAGATGGACAGGAAGTCACCCGGGGTCACAGTCTGGACCCACACCTGCTGCACACACACACACACACACACACACACACACACACACACGCGCACACACACACACGCGCACACACACAGGCACACACACACACACACACAGACTGCCTCTTTCTTTCAAAATGCATCTCTACATGTTCTCATGTCAACGCGGTAATTTCCTCTATTGGTTACATTTGCTTTTTAAGCCCCGCCCACATCACTTCCTGTACGATGCTGTGACCCACATCCAGCTTCCTGTTGTTATCATGTAAACATCCGCGTTAGAGATACAGACGAAACTAAACTGTGAACGTCTGTCGCCCCCTATCTCCCTGTTGCTGTTAGGATCCTCTTCTCTACTTCCTGTTTGTTGTTTCTACTTCCTGCTTGTTGTTTCTACTTCCTGTTTGTTGTTTCTACTTCCTGCTTGTTGTTTCCATGGTAACATCAGACAACTCAACGTCATCGGTGAAATGAGACAGGTTTATCTTCATTAATGATCATTAAATAATGAATTCATAGTTTTTGAATATTTATGAAATATAGAATCTAATGGATGAATGGAGGAGTCATGTGACCCAGATCAGACTACAGCGATAAAACAAACACTGTGTGTGTGTGTGCGTGTGTGTGAGTGTGCGTTTGTGTGTGTGTGTGCGTGTGTGTGCGTGCGTGCGTGTGTGTGTGCGTGTGTGTGTGTGTTTGTGTAAAATCCTTATGCCCCGATTATTATGCAGCTGCTGACTTTTCCAACTGGTCTTTGAAGTGCAGATCTCCAGAGGAGGAGCAGAGAGCTTTGATGTCAGCGATAGATTATTAGACCGAGGGCGAAGAAGAAGAAGAAGAAGAAGAAGAGGAGGAGGATGAAGAGGAAGAGGCAGAAGCAGCAGCAGCGGTGGTGATGGAGGTGAAGGAGCAGAGACAGAAACATGTTTCTGTGGTTGATTCTTTGAGCAGCTGATTAAAGGTTCGACCCGCAGAGTTTCAGAGTCTCAGAGTTCATGATGAGGTCGTTCATTAAAGAGGCTCGTTACCTCGACGACTCACAGTGTGTTTACTTCTGACGAGTGTTTCCACTTCTGAAGAACACGTTTCAAATGACATACATTTAAAATCCTCAAAATCAAAACCTCGGAAGAAGTTCAAGTTTAAACTTTCACTTAGAAAACTTAGATCAAAGATCCTTCATGTTTTCATGTGTTGTGATCAATGATTTTAGAGTTCAGAGTTATGACTGAGTGAAAAGTCATTTTCAGAAAATAACACACTCACCTGTGACTGGTTTTTAAATATTAGATGATGAAGTATATGAAATATAATTACAGCCGTGTTTTAAACAAAGAGTCGAGTTTGATGTTCGCTGACCTCACTGCACCAGACACACACAGCTGACTGTTGTTGTTGTTGTTGTGGGGGCGAGAGGTCAACTCAGGGATATGAGCAGCACATCGTGTTTTCATCCTGACACACACACACACACACACACACACACGCACACGCACGACAAATCACAGTTTCCCTGGAAACAGCCTCGAGGTTCTATTAAGGATTAATGACTCTGCCTTTTCCCACCCACATGTAAGAAGGTTTCACGTTACCATGGCGACGTCTGTCTCTTTGTCCTGATTGGACGAGAGGACACGAGAACTGTAAATATGAGTTCTTACAGATTTCAGACGTTTGTTTATGATCAAACTGTTTATTAATTTAAAAAGTGAGGATAAGAACGATGTTACAGGACAACAAGCGAATCAAAGTGACTCCGGAGGCATCGGACCATCAGATACTGAACCTACAACAAAGATCTGACTGAATTCACAGAGCTTTCCTCTTGAAGGAATCGTTGAATTCATGTTATTTCAGAGTATTTGAATATTGACCTGATATTTGATTTGAAAACATCTGATCTGTGTTTGACCAGAACAGAAGTGACATCATCTGCAGTTATTTACACTGATCAGAGTCACAGGAAGTGAAGCGTCAGTCACTTTACAACAATGAGGCTGAGCTGCCACCTGCTGGTGAGAGGCTGCACTACAACTGCAGGGCATTCAAAAAGTTCTCGTCCCAGAGAGAAATCTAACCTGCTTCGGTATGAGGAGCAAAATATCATTTTCAATTTTCATCATCATCATCATCATCACCATCATCTTCATCATCCTCATCACCACCATCACACTCTGAGGCTTCAAACAGAGACACAACAAATGGAACGAGAACTGTGAGAGACGAACACTCACAGCTCCTGAGCCGGGATTCGAACCCTCGTCCTCTGTGACGACAACAAAGAGAGAGACTCACGGATGAGAGCGGCCGCCGGACCGGGTGTTCGAGCCTCGTCTCCTTCTCTCCTCATTTCTCCTCTTTTAATAAAATAACACAAACACAAACTCTCTCTGATTCCAAAGTCCGACTTTCTCAGAGTTTCCTGCGAGAGCTGTCAATCATCACACTTTCCCGGCCACGCCCCCCAAACAAGCCGACGCCCCCTTCCTGAAATACCAACCACCACCGCCGAGACTCAACAACAACAGGAGGAAGGTGGAGCGACTCTGAGATTAAAGGGCAGACACGCTGAAATGAGATGAGGAGGATTTGTGAAGTTCATCGTTTAGAGTTCGACGAACGATTGTTTACATTTCTGTAAATCACAGCAGAACACAGCTGACCTGTCAATCAAAGGCAGGGGGCAGCACTGAGCTTCCTGCTTCAGGATGCTCTGGATTTACCCTCAGGGACGTTTTCTGACTCTGACCACTTCCTGTTTCCTGTCATGTGACAACCCTGACCCTGACCCTGACCCTGACCCTGACATCTTCCAGGAGGTGATGGGATCAAACCCAGAGGGAGAGTCGGGTTTAGTTTGATGAGTCGGACTCCACATGTTGGTCTGGTGATAAGTTCTTAATGAGCAGAGTCTGTCGGCCCCCGGTGGAGCTCTACAGCGCCGCCCCGGTGGACGGGTTTATCATCACCTCCTCCTGCTCCTCCATGACGAGACCTGAACCTCGTCCTCTCAGAGGTCGTTAACAGACTGTTTGGAGACGAAGAGACGGAGACATGAGTCAGGGTTTACCCTCAAAGCTCCATTAATGAGACTCAGAGCCCTCACACACACACACACACACACACACACACACACACACACACACACACTCGAAATATTACTCGTGAGGCCTGGATCAGCCAATCCGCTGATGAATTAGACATCGAACCATCTGTAACTAGGCCACAAGAACCAGAGCAGCTTCTTCTGACTGTTTAATGGACACACACACACACACACACACACACACACACACACACACACACACACACACACACCTCTATCTTAGGCAGACCACTCATTAGCATAATGCATTCTCTGGCCTCTTTAACCAAACAGTCCTAACTAATTGCCCGAACTCCAACCCTTAACTTAACGTAACCTCGTCCTGACCTTGAACTCACCACCAGGGGGCAGAGCCCCGTTTTTATATTTTCAGATTAAACAAAACAAAGCAGCGGCCATTGTTGTGGAGGTGAGTTTTGCTGTTTACATCTTTGTCCACTGGGGGCACTGTGACTTCTCTGCCACAGACCTGAGGTCATTTCATTCAGGTTCATCACCTCCGCTCTTTATTGTTTCTATTTATTCTATAAAAAAACAAAACATCTGTGTTTCCTTCCAAATGTGAGTTCATTTAATTCAAAGATTAAATTCTAATCAACAGAAACGATCTCTGACTTTACAGGAGTTTATGATCAAGAATTATTATTGATTAAATAACAGGTTAAGTTTCACCAGGATGTTTGAATCCTTCGCATATTAGATGAAAAAAATATATTTAGAAGATTGTAACTTGACTCACGTGCAGCTGCTTCCTGCTGCTCGTACCTCAGCGCTCCACGTTTCACAGGCAAGTTCAAAGTCATGTCAAAGATCAAAGTCAAAGATCAAAGGTCAATGATCAAAGTCCAAAGATCAAAGTCATAGATCAAAGTCAAAGCTCAAAGTCCAAAGATCAAAGTCAAAGCTCAAAGTCCAAAGATCAAAGTCATAGATCAAAGTCCAAAGATCAAAGTCATAGATCAAAGTCAAAGATCAAAGTCAAAGATCAAAGAGGATTTCAAGGAAACATGACGCTGCATATGGAGCTTTAAAATGAAGGAGCAGGAAGACGACTTGTGTCAGGGAACATTATTATTATTATAATTATTATAATGATTACATCTGATCATAATATTACTGATTGAATTATTCATCGTCACGGTAACGGCTGCGAATACCAGTCGAACCTGATGTGATGAAAGCGCGTCCTGACATGACATCATGTCTGAGGAGCCTCCTGCTCAACAACCGGTGACCTCTAGTGGTCGACAGTGGTATTGCAGGCTGGTCAGTTACTCTGAGTATAAATAACACTGACATCTTTGGTCCAGTGTCAGTACTGATGTTATTCATCAATAATCATAATCAATAAACATTTTCAGATTCAATCCGAGTTTAAAAAATACACATCGCTCCTTTAATGCTGGGATTCAATTATTATGGGATGTTATGATCAGGCTAATAATGAGACCGACACTTTGACAACAAATCATCATCAGTCATCAGAAGCCTTCAATGGTAGAATTGTCATTATTAGGAAACGTATTATGATTATGATGATTACATCACAGCTTCCTCTGTGTGTGTGTGTGTGTGTGTGTGTGTGTGTGTGTGTGTGTCTGTGTGTGTGTGTGTGTGTGTGTGTGTGTGTTGAGCTGCAGGAGATGTAAAAATAGACAAGTGGCCATGATGAAGCAACTATCAACACTGAGCTGCTGAGCTCCTGGCTGCATCTTCATCATCACCTTCATCATCATCATCATCATCATCATCATATCGCATCGTTTTTCCTGCGTGTGACAAAACGCTGTAAAATGCAGAGTCATGGTTAAAGAGGAGTCGGGGCTGTTTGGCCTCTTCCTCCTCCTCCTCCTCCCTCCTCCTCCTCCTCCTCCTCCTCCTCCTCCTCCTCCTCCTCCTCCTCCTCCTCCTCCTCCTCCTCCAGGAACCATGAACCGTCACACGCAGGAAAACGCGGCGGACACCGGGAGGTGCTGTACTCACTGTCCGAGGCCATGGCTGCGGCTGCGGCTGCGGCGGCTCCTCTCCTCCCGGTCCGCGGCGGCACAGAGCGTGTGACGCGGGCAGCAGAGGCAGCAGCGTCCCCGCCGCTCCGCGTCCTCCAGAGCCGGGGCGCGCGGAGCCAGGACGCCTTCACGGAGCGTGGGAAACATCAGCACCGGATCACCCTGCAACACACGGACTGGACATTCAACGTTTCCTTTGATATTACGTCATAATGTGGACATGGCTCTTCTCTCAAAGAATATCTTTGTTGGGCCAGTTTACTAATATGATGCAGTGTTTATTAGGAGTCACGTGACACGGAAACTACTGCAAAAATGAGCATATTTAAAATATACTATTGAATAAAAAATAGAAACACGGTTAAAACATGCTAAAATATGAATCCACATAATTCACTGTTGATCAGGAGCCTGTGTCGCGTGACACAGACACTGTTAACAGAAACAACGTGCTTTAAAATATGAATATTTAAATGAGCAAAGAATCAGTGAGTATATGTTCTGAATACTTCACTGAGGTATTTGTAGTCATTCGATGTTTTAAATGAATATTGATATTCATATAAAACATCATTGGAAGGAATTCAATAGAATAAAAAACAGGTTTGCCCTCTGGTGGCAGGATGTGGTACAGGACAGAAATGTAAAAAAAGAAAAATACTATTATATAAAAATCGTTTGAGCAAAACACAAACAAAAAGAAAGGCAACATTTTTAAGAATGTCTTTAATATAAAAACATTCATGTAAAATGTATTTTGCAGTGAGACTTTCTTTCCCACAATTTGTGAAGTTCTGAGTTGTCACAAACGTGTCTGTTATTAAAACAGTGACATTTAAAAAGAAATGAAAGATTAAAATATTTTAAATATTCTAAAACATTTAAAATATTTCTGCTAGATAAAATCCAGGATGAGCGCTTCTCTCGCCTCCTGCGTCGTCCTCATGTCCACCGGAACGTTTTGTACTTTTTAGGTTTTTCTGAGAAAAGAAAAATAAACACAGAAAAACACAAAGTGGAAATTAAATCAACAACAACAAGAACAACAACAACAACAACAACAATACTTTACCTTTAGGATCAGATTCCAGACTGGTGAGACGACTGATCAGAGTCCTCTCGCTGGCGTCTTTCCACATGTCACCTGACCAGAGGAGACGTCCAATCAGAACGCTCAAAATGTACTTTTCAATTTTAAAAGAAAATACAAAAACATCCAGAATCTTTTTCCACACAGTTCGTCTGTTCAGTTTCAGATTATACTGCTGAATATGAAATCTTCATATTATGCTTTGTACTGACTGAACATCCCGGGGTCCACTTGCGTCTTGTGGGCGGGGCTTACCTGTGATGCAGATGCTCTGATTGGTTCTGGCTTTGAGTGATAGTTTGGTGGTCCTGGGGAGAGTCCTGGTGTTGGAGGGTCCGGCCTCGGCAGCGCATTGGTCCACCTCCACCTGACGATGGCGACGCGACTTGGTCGCCTGGAAACACAAAAACACAAAAACACACTTTCAAATACTTTCATTCGTTGTTTGTTTTGCTTTTCTATTTAATTTTTCTTTTTGAATGAAGGAGATGAGGTGACGCTGAGACCTGGGCTGCTTCTCCGTACGCTTTGGATTTGATGGAGGAGAGGAGGTCGGCTCTTCTGGAACACTGCAAGCACAAAACAGGAGGTGAGGCAACAGCGCCCCCTGTGGACGTGGTGGTCATTACAGGACGGGACGCAGAACACAGTGTTGAGGTGTGTGGAACGTGGTGAACTTCACCTCCTGCTGAGACGACGTTCCTTCTCCGCTGTCGTCGTCTGTTCCGTCCTGAAACATCAAAACATCAACGTTCTCAGAGAAGAAGAACGAAGAGGAAATATCAAACACCAAAATATATTTGTGATGTGCTGAAATGATTGAGAACTTTCTACTGCGACAAATGAACGACAGCAAACAGAAATGCTGTCAGACCTTCCTGTGCTGCCAGGTGTAGAAGTGCAGGACGGAGCGGCGCAGCTGAGGGACCACGTCTTTGTGGATGAGGTGAAAGGACGGATCAGACAAACAGGACACGGACGCCTTCAGCTTCATGTAGCGCTCGTGGATGTTGGACATTTCCTGCAGAGGGACATTGTTTCCGTGTGAGTTCGTGTCAGAGGTTCGTATCAGAACCCTCCTTCAGAAGGATCCTGTGGCGTGCTGCACCTTTAAAGCGGGAGGTGGCGCCCCCTGCTGCCTCCGTCTTACCTCCAGCAGCTCGGTGCTGATCAGCTCCTGAGGACGAGACGGTCGCTCCATGAACTCCACGCACGAGGCCGACCTCTCGATCTTCCTCTTCTTGCTGAAGGTGAGCTGCCGGGACAGGAAGAGGCGGAGCTTAACTAAACAGCAGACACGCGTGGGGGCGGGTTTTACATCAATAAAGTGTGTGTGTGTGTGACCTGCGTGGGCATGGCGGTGAAGTGGAGGGCTCTGAGTGAGATGAGCTGTCGCAGGATGTAAACCACGTCCAGGTGCTGAGCCTCCAGAGCGTCTTTCTCAAACGTCCGGACGTGGCTCCAGTCCTTCAGCGCCACACGGATCTGCACACACGGCCGCAGCCGTTACACGTATGTCTGAGGCGTGACAGCGCCCCCTGTGGGTCATGTGACCTCCTGACCTGCTCCGGCGGCGCGGCGGTCTGACAGCGGTACAGACTGTACAGCAGGTAAAGTCCGCCCACTCGGATCTGGAAGCTGAACGGCGGCAGGAGGAAACGGTAGGCGGCGTCCAACACCAGGCGACTGAAGGCTCGCTTCTCATGATGCAGGGTGCCACTGCAACAACACGGGATCAACACGGGATCAACACGGGATCAACACGGGAACAACACGGGATCAACACGGGATCAACACGGGATCAACACGGGATCAACACGGGATCAACACGGGAACAACACGGGGTCAACACGGGATCATTTCTGTAGAAAAGGATGAGCCCTTTGGTTGTGTAACTACTGTTATTTTTGTTGTTGTTGTTGTTGTTGTGTTGAACTCACTAGAAGATGTGTGAGAAGTTGTTTTCCCTCCAGATTTCAGAAAAAACACTGAAACGAACAGAGTCAGTTTTCTGGAAATGACTGAGGAGCAGCTCCAGGTCCAACTTCACCTCTTTCCTGCACCGCTCCATCTACACAACCTGTAACACAACATGTAACACAACGTGTAACACAACACATCACAACACAACGTGGATCACAACATGTAACACAACACATCATGTACATCACAAGACAACGTGGATCACAACATGTAACACAACACATCACAACACAACGTGAATCACAACATGTAACACACAACCTGCACAGCACAAAACAACACAAACCAGAACACAACACACAGTTTGTTCTCACGTTTTCTGAAACGCTCTCCGGAGAAAAACGTTTCTCTCTTTTCGGTGCAGCTCGAAAACAAACGACCCATTAACGCGCGTCGCGGGATTAATACGTCATCAAAGACGCCAATGGTGCTTTTAAGTTCCGTCGTTATTCATCAATGGATCAACGGGTCTTAGAGGAGGAGATCGAGTGGAGGAGGCAGCGGCAGAAGGAAAGGCTGATGACGTAGAGGTAGTCGTAGTTGTGGTATTCGCAGTAGTAATAGAAGTAGTAGTCGTAGTATTTGTAGTTGAATGACAAACAGAAAACCATCTGGCTTCTAAAAACAGTATTCCATATTTCCGGGTTGAGCAGAGGGACGTGAACGCTCCACCCGGATGTACGTACAGGACGTGGGCCGGAAGTAAACAACCCTCGGCTGACGTGGAGCAGAAGAACCGGACTTACCGGACCTGAACTCTCCGTCCCAGAGGAACGTGGACTCCTTCCCGTTTGAATTCGAACGGTCGGCCGCTTGTGTCGGTGTCTCCCGGACCCCAGGGACCGAGCGCTCCGTGTCAGCAGACAAACAAAGATGGCGGCGGCGGCGGACGAGGCCAGCAGGCCGTTCGCCGGACTGTCTGACGTCTCCATCTCGGAGGACATCCCGGTGGAGGGGGACATCTCCGTGCCCGTGGGCTCGTCCCGGAGAGACGACGAGTTCTCCACGCTGGACGAGCCGGTGAAGGAGACCATCCTGCGGGACCTGCGCGCGGTGGGCAACAAGTTCATCCACGTCCTGTACCCGAAGCGGAGCTCGGCTCTGCTGCGGGACTGGGACCTGTGGGGCCCGCTGCTGCTCTGCGTCACCCTGGCTCTGCTGCTGCAGGGCGGAGCGGCCGACAGCGACCAGCAGGGAGGACCGCAGTTCGCCGAGGTCACTTTACTTTACATCACATTTACATGACCATCTGTTGGTGCACGAGCGCGGAGTGTAAGCTATGACGTGTTAGCCAATAATGAACTGTAAGTACAGATAATATAGTTTCATATACAGATCAAACGTTTAGAACAATAGCTGGTATGATCTGTAATTTAAAACTTAAAGAACAAATACACAACAACTGTCAAACCATCAGGAAGTCAACTGAACACTGAAAATGAGAAATAATATCGGAACATGTATATATATGTTTATTTATTTATAAAGAACAAATACATTCACCAAAAAACCCAAATATTACATAGAAACATATTATATAGAAACAATATGAATATTTAGTTTAACTATATATTGTAAACTTTCAGAGAAAAGACCAGGTCAAATGATAAATATGAAGATATCATGTCAATATATTCAATCTAATCAACCATATAACAAACCATATATTCAGTGTATATGTTTATGTAGATATAAGTATGATAATAGTAAATAAGTGAAGTAAGAATGAAATCTGAAGGATTCAACAAGTGTCTCACCTCTTGTCTCAGGTGTTTGTCATCATCTGGTTCGGCTCCATCATCATCACCCTGAACTCCAAACTTCTGGGCGGAACCATCTCCTTCTTCCAGAGCCTGTGTGTTCTGGGTTACTGCATCATGCCTCTGACCGTGGCCATGGCCGTGTGCCGCATCGTGCTGATGGGCGGCGCCGGCACCGTCAGCTTCGCCGTGCGCCTGGTGGTGGTGACGGCCTCCTTCGGCTGGTCCACCTTCGCCTCCACCGCCTTCCTCGCCGACAGCCAGCCCGCCAACCGCAAGGCGCTGGTGGTGTACCCGGTGTTCCTCTTCTACTTCGTGATTGGCTGGATGATCCTCACCTTCTCGCCCTCTCAGTAGAGGAGAGAGAGAGCGAGGGGGCGGGGTTTCAGTGGAACCTTCCTGATGAACTCCAGGATTTGCCTTTGAACTACTGACGTGACTCCGTGTTCCTGAGCCTCAGACTCATGGATCACACGTTTCTTTTTCCTTTGGGACTCGAACCGCCGGCGCCACGCTGCGGACGGGGTTTGAACCATGTACAGAATCTTCTGCTCCGTCTCCTCGGAGCCGGGTGAATTAATATAAAAAAGCTTGTGAATAGAAAACGATGAATGTTGGAACTCTAGGGCCACGCCCACTTTCCTCCTGCTCGCTCTGCGGTTTGGAACCTTCACGTGTAAACACTCGATTCTGCTTCATCCGACACTGTTTTCGTTAGTCTTTGTTTTAGGGTTTTCTTTTCAAAGGGGCGTTTTTTTTTACTCGAGGACGAGTCATGGGACGATGTTGACTTTTCAAAGAATTCTGGGAAATGTTAGGAAACAGGAAGTGAGAGGGAGGAATCCGATTCTTGCTACATTAGGTTTAATGAGTAGTTTGACCTTTGACCCCTGATCTGTCTGTTCTCCCTCAGATGACTAACACCGTATTCATTCCTCTTGATTTACGTGTATTCATTTACTTTAAGGAAAAAAAGATTAAATGTGGGTTTTGATCTGCAGTCATTCTGTTTTCTTCAGACTCAAATCACAGGTTTTATTATGGGATGCCTGAAATCATGCTGTCATCATTCTGGATTAACTGAACTCACAGAGATCAACTTAACTGATTTCATTAAATATTCATTAATATCTCCCTGATCAAAACGTGTGTTCACTTAATTTGAACTTTTATAAATGAATACATGAGTTTCTCTCCACTAACACATATCGGACCAACACTGAGGAAGTTGTTTGGAGCAGGTTCATTATTTTAGTATTTGATCAGATTCTGATCAGTTCAGGTTCAAGTTAAACTCATGGTGAAGCTGTGAAGGGAATCAAACTTCAATATTAAAGGGATCTGACTGTAATAACACAGATGTTCACAATGACCTCATAATGACTTCGTAATAATCAGAATACTCAAAACATCATCAATATGATCTCATCTTCTGTCTGTGAATAGAAATGTACAATGACTCCACCTGAACCTCACACACTGGACCTTTATCTCAGACAGCAACATGGTGGTGCGACATGGCGCCCTCTAGTGGAGAGGAGCTGCTGCTGACGCCAACATAAAGACTCTTTCGAGTCATTAGTTCCATTTGTTTTCTTACAATAGACACAGAGATCAGACGAATCATGAATATTTAAAGTAATAACAGAATGATTTGCAGAATTGACAGTCGAGCTGCAGTTCCCCTCCCGGCCACAGGGGTCAGAACTCCATCAGGTGTGTGTAGGGTCCGTTAGTGTCCAGTTTCAGCACCTGTCTGTTTCCGTAGGTTCCGTGTTTGAGCCTCACCTGGGCCGAGGCGGCGGCGCTCAGCTCCCGCTCACACAGAGCGACGAAGGCGGCGTAGAGCCGCTGCCCCTCCTCTTTGCCGATGTTGTTGTGGTACTGCATGGCGCGACCTTTGACCTTCCCGCCCAGCGTGGCCTGAGGGACGATGAGCACGCTGCCCGGGAGCTCCAGCACCGACACCAGCTTCCCCGAGTCGGACTCGCACAGTCGCAGGTTCAACAGCGAGGACGCTGGACGGAGGAGGAGGAGACGTCAGGTCTCAGTGACAACATGGAGGTAAACACAGGGGTCAAAGGTCACGGACTGACCCATCTTAGGCAGGATGGCGTCTGTGGCTCCTTTAAAGAAACAGATGTAGATCACCATCCCTCTGTCGATCTGAAGGAGGAAACACGTCCAAATGATTTGAAAGCAAAACATTTTAAATAAAGTTTGGTTTTTTGAACTCACCTGAACAAACTCAGCGTCCGACTCCTCATCCTGAGGTTTCACCTGGAGTTTGGCCTGAAGACACTGCTGCAGAACGCAGCGCGCGACCGGAGCCGCCATCACCTGGACTCACACACACATTCATTAAAGGTGCAGTGTGTAAGGTGTGCTGACCTCTAGAGGTAAATTCACATGTTGTATCATCACCTCACCCTCACTCTTCTGAACATGAGGAGAACCTGTGCTAAAGATGTTTAGTACGTCCACTTTTACCACTGTAAAAACATGGCCGCCCCCGTAGAGAGGAGCCACTCCTCATGTAAATATACATTAAAGGGCTCATTTATTGGAAATGGAAAAAATGAAACATTGACCTGATTATAAGTTCATGAGTGTCCGTTTGTCATTGTTGTGTCAGAAGTGACAAAATGACCAACACCTCACACACTGCACCTTTAAGCACTCAGCAAACAGGACTCACTATTAGAGTGTGTATTGATGACGTTAATCAATAGGTTTGAACCTTTAATTCAAACTCAGTGTCTTCCTTCACCTTAACTCTCACGTTCACTTAGTGAGCAACGTCAACTCCTTTAAACTCCTGTTTAACTGTTCGATATGAAGCTTGAAAACCTCTGGAGACAAAACAAACCGGGTTTAAATGAACCGGAAGTAACCGAGTGTGACTCCGAATGAAGCGGGTTGCGTTAAACCGGATCTTTACCTTCCTCCAGCTGCTGTTTCACCGTCACGAATGAATGAAATGGTCCTGAAAGATCCACGAATGACAGAAAAACATTTCCCGCACTTCCGCATCTGTCTTCCTCCCGGTTGGAGGAGGAAACGAGGAATGTTTGACCGCCGCCTCTGGTCAGGAGGGGGAACGACACCACTGCAGCACGCTGACAGTCAGATCCCTCTGCAGTACGAACATGTTTACATGTCAGTCATGTTTCCTGTCAGCTGAACCACCGTCACACAGCTTACTATGAAGGTTCATATCTGTTTACATTCAGAAAAACAACAACATAGAAGCTTTTCACTTTACTTTTATTAAATATTACATCATGAACTCAACTGTAATAAACTTCAAACTCTACACTCATTACTTTACATGTCACTTCTTGTGCGTTTCTGAGAGTGTGTACTGTATATGTGTATGTGTGTGTGTGTGTGTGTGTGTGAGTATATGTATGTGTGTGTTTGTGTCTACAGAGGTTTTATAGTTATTGTATGTCATGAATACTGTGACGTGTGTGTTCAGAATTTATGATTCAAGCAGCTGACTCCGCCTCTCAGCTGTCAATCAAGTGCTGATGTCCTTTAGTCTCTGGATGACTGCAGACGCCACCTTCCTGTACGCCTCCGCCTGGAGACACACACACACACACACACACACACACACACACACACACACACACACACACAAATAAGATGAATGTCCAAATACCATTTAGAAATGTAGAAAAGAAAAGAATGAGACCTCTGGAGAGTCTGGAGAGGAGATGACCACAGGTTGTCCACTGTCTGACGTCTCTCTGATGTTCAGGTGCAGAGGGATGTCTCCTTCAGAGACATTTCAAAATAAAATGCATCAAACAAAATATGATTTGATGGATTTTTAGTTCACACAGAAACAAACCCCGATGAGCCTCTCACCCAGTAGCTCCACCCCCAGAGTGTCGGCGAGCTGCCGGGCGCCGTCGGAGCCGAAGATGTGAGTGTGGTGGAGACAGTTTGGACACTGGAAGACGCTCATGTTCTGAACCAGGCCGAGGACCTGCAGGACGACAACAGGAAGAGCTCAACACAGACTTCCTGTAGAGTAACACACACACACACACACACACACACAGAAATTACCGGCACGTTGACTTTCCTGAACATCTCAGCTCCTCTGCGAGCGTCCAGCAGAGCGATGTCCTGCGGTGTCGACACGATCACAGCTCCTACACAAACAAACAAACAAACAAACAAACAAACACAATCTAGTGAATTATATAAAAGTGGAAATATAAAGAATTGTGGAACATGTGATTGTGTCTGACCTGCTATGGGGATGTTCTGGGTGATTGACAGCTGGACGTCTCCTGTCCCAGGAGGCATGTCCACCACCAGATAGTCCAAGGACCCCCAGTCCACCTGTAAGCACAAACACAAACAAACATAAACAAACACCGAGGACCCCTTCAGAGCCCGAAACAACACAGGACACAGATTCCGACCTGCCGGAGCATCTTCTCTATGGCTGACATCACCATCAGACCTCGCCACACGATGGGAGCCACGTCCTCCACCAGGAAACCCATGGACATGCTGAGGGAGGAGGAAGTGAGGTCAGAGGTCAGAGGTCACAGGAAGGTACTGATGCAGCCTGGAAGATGGAAGGTGAAGACTCACCAGGGAATTCCATAGTTGGTGAGAGGGATCATGAGGTTATCTGGAAGACAGAGGCTCAGGTTCGTCAAACCATCAGAACATTCAGGTCATGTGACCTTTGAGGAGCTCACATGGAGAATAACAAGAGTCGTACTGTCGGTGAGCTCCGGGTTTCCCTTCAGGTTCATGAGTTTGGGGACGGACGGACCGAAAACATCTGCGTCCAACAGACCGACGGACTTCGACTGAGAGAGAGAAGAGTCACTCATTCACAACGAAGCTCAAAACAAAGAACATTGAAATCGATTTCGTTTATTCTGGTTCGTACCGAGTCATTGGCCATTAACCCCAGAGCCAGGTTCACTGCAGACACACACACACACACACACACACACACACATGTTTACATGTCATCAGAGTCAGAGTGTCATGTTATCCTGACATGTGGTTTCATACCTGCGGTGGTGGACTTCCCCACGCCACCTTTCCCCGAAGCCACGACCACGACCTGTTTGACCCCTGCGATGGGTTTCTGTTTGGGCAAACCTTTCGCCATCTGCTGCCTCTGCCGCTCCTGTAAGGCTTTACTGTCCACTGACCTCTGACACAGGAAGTGAAGGGACACACTTGAAACATCATTTAAAGAAGAGGTGATTATTACTATCAAGTAAACTACATTCTTTTATTGCAAAGTAAATCAATTTTTATACAATAACATCAGCAGCTAACAGCATTGGTGTCGCAGCATACGTACATGTATAACATATGAAGGTCTTCAATATACCAATGGTTCCGGGTAATTTCAAAATAAAATTCCTTCCATAATAAACACCAAAGGAAATATTTGTTGCAAAAACATCAATGCAATGACAACGAATAATCAAACTCAAATAAAATACAACGTTATTGGCGTTAATAATACTTCTTGACGCCTCGTGTATAATTGAAATCTACAGCAGTCGCCATTATTTCAAATGAGATTTTTTAGTTTTGTTCATGTCTTCTGTTGTCCCGCTTGACACTAGCTTGTGTTGACAGTTAGCATTAGCTCTGTCGTTAGCTAGCAGTAATTCTATCCTTGTTTATTGACACGAGTCGTGTGTCAGCACGTATTCACACTGTTGTTCGCTAGCAGAGTCGCTCTCGTTGTTGTTGTTGTTGTCATCAGCCTGGTCACTGACCAGTGCAGCCATATGTTGTTATCCAGCTTTGTGTTGCTAGCTAGCATGAACAGTGTTGTCAGTAGCTAGCATGAACAGTGCTGTCAGTAGCTAGCATGAACAGTGTTGTCAGTAGCTCGCATGAACAGTGCTGTCAGCAGCTAGCATGAACAGTGTTGTCAGTAGCTAGCATGAACAGTGCTGTCAGCAGCTAGCTTTAGCAGCGTTGTGAGCAGCTAGCATGAGCCGTGCTGAGGGGAGCAGGCGGACATGTTACCTGACTCCGTGTGAAGTGTAAACAAGTCGCAGGTCCCGGTTTGATTTCCGTCGCAGTTCTTGAACCTGCAGCTTTGTTCGTACAGACTCTGAGTATATGAGAGAGTCTGCTGTATGTAAACGGCGCCATGTTTGTTTGGAGGCTCCTCCTCCTCCTCCTCCTCCTCCTCTTCAGATTCACAAAGGGCTGCGCAAGAAAGCTACGCAAACTACGTACCAGCCTGGGGAGAAGTCAAGAGATGACAGTCATTCGATTATTCTTTTGTATCATCATGTCCAAGCGTGTATTGTCGTCACACTGACCGGAAGTAAAGTTCAGGGGAACTTCTATGGATGGTGGAATTGTTTACTCGAAGTTTTGTTTTTTCATCATTTTGTTGACATGAATAATTGAATCAAGTCAGTTACACATCCTGTTTCACGACAATCACAATCATGTTGCTAAAAGTTCTGAATGTACGTGGCGAGTAGTTGAAGATTCTGCAGGATTCCAAACATCCTGCAGTTCAATGACTGAACAGCAGAGGGCGCTGCTAACACACGCATTCATTACGCATGTGACGCTGATCATTCAAAACACACTTTACATTGCAAACATACTTTTCTGCAATAGTTAAAAATGATCATTCAGAAGCTGATTGCCATGTAGTGATTGACTCGGACCCAGAGGACGATGATGAGGCGGGTTCAGCGACAGCGGCTCGAAGTGTCGACACTTTATTTATGGCACAATCACAGAGATACTACATCTGTTGTTGTTTTGATTTGGACCAAGTCACGTGACGTGTTTTCGGGAAGAGGACAAGCCTCTAGTGTGACCAGATGGAGGCGCTGGTTCACAGAGAGGAGACTTTCTTTACTGACACACACACACACACACACACACACACACACACACACACACACACACACACACACACACACACACTTTATTATACACAAGAGACGAAAGGAGAATTTCCCAGATGAGGTGAGTCGGTATTGGTGTTGGTGTGTGTGTGTGCGTGTGTGT
>JAFBJT010108305.1:5364-37252 GCA_016785325.1 Chascanopsetta lugubris
GAACAGAATGGAGGCTGAAACCAGACGCCATCGCAGATAAAAGCTGTGGATTCGAAGCTCAACACTTTGACAAACTGGTCAAAGATTTAAAACCGTGTTTGTATTTGTTCCTGTTGTCGGAGTGAAGCTTCACAGAAACACTGGAACATAAACAGAGTCCGACTGTAACAATCCTCCGAGCAGCGTCTCCACAGCTCATCCTTGTTTAAATAACATGTTGTGAACCAGACGGATCAATATTTCACCCTCAGAGCTTTCAAACCCCGAAGAAGCAGAGTTCTGCTCCGAGTCTCGAACCCTCGAACCCTCAAGGTCTCGAACCCTCAAGGTCTCGAACCCTCAAGGTCTCGAACCATCAAGGTCTCGAACCATCAAGGTCTCGAACACTCAGGGTCTCGAACCCTCAAGGTCTCGAACTCTCAGGGTCTCGAACCATCAAGGTCTCGAACACTCAGGGTCTCGAACCCTCAAGGTCTCGAACCCTCAAGGTCTCGAACCCTCAAGGTCTCGAACTCTCAGGGTCTCGAACCATCAAGGTCTCGAACCATCAAGGTCTCGAACCCTCAAAGACTCTAGTCGACCTCCAGGCTCAGGTTTCTTCATGGATGTTATTAATAGAACAGGAAACGGCTCCTCCCCTCTGACATGCAGCAGATTCCCTCCGGTGGTCGCTCGCGGTACTGCAACAACAAATCTTCCGACCCAAAAGGCATTTGTCCCATTGACGATAGTCATTTACCTGCTTGTAAAACTCAGTTATTGGTCTTTATGTTCTATATTTTTACATGATGTTTTTATTTTGGTCAAATTTTGTTTGGGCCACATTCCATTATATTCTTTAGAATTTGCTCATGGCCAATTAACACTGGTTTCCCGGGCTGCAGTTGGCCCAGGGGCCGTAGTTTGGACGCCTGAGCTCCATGGGCCGCGTAACCTGGAGCTGGCTTCTGCGCCAGGTGAACAACTTCCAGAGACTTGAACGAGGTCACGTGACCGACACAGTTCTGTAACACGTCCACATGGACGTTTACTGTCGTCGTGACCTGAGTTTGATTTAAGGGAAAATGCTTCATTTCAAGGAGTTTGCCTTTGATTGACAGGTGTCACCACAGCTCTGTTTCCTGTTCCTGCCAGGAAACAGTCCGGTCCCTAACCTCCATGAGAACCGGCCGATGGTTGTGTGTGTTGTTGTGGAGAAACGGTGACATCATCAGTCAGAGGTTGTGTCTCTGCCGTCGCACAGAGCTTCATTCATTCCAGCGTTTACTCGCGGCCGCCTGTCGGCTGCACGCCGGCCAGTTTCCCTCGCGTCCTCGCGGCCCTCACACTCCTCTGTTCCACACCGGCGCCGTCAGTCCGGGCCGCTCCCTCACGGCGAAGCCCGCTGAAGCCGATGGCGTCCAGGATCCAGAGGAGCGGAAAGGTGGCACCTCGTCTGAGGGTTCTCTCCGAGGTGCGGAGAGAACCTCTGTGGGTCTGTGGTGTGAAGAGGCAGCAGGAGGTTGTTGGGTCAGACTCCATCACAACAACAACAACAATAACAGGAGAATCTTGCTCCGGCAAGATCATTGTTGTAGTTGACAGCACATCAGCACCAGTGTAGGCTCTTATCATCAGAAGCTCAGGACTCTGTTTGTGTCTCCGCAGGTCTCGTAAACGTCACAGTGACATGGACACACGCCGCACGTTCGATCCCCGCAGAGCCGCGTCCGCACCGCCGAGCAGACAATGACTCAGAGAAATGGAATCAGAGGGACGAGCGATCGCCTCGCCGCCGCCCACGAGGAGACCAACGGGGCGGAGCTCGAGAAGGTGTCCGAGGCCGGGGGGCGGGAAGAGGAGAACGAGGACCCGCCGGTGACGATAGGGGCGTCGACGGTGGAGGCTCCGGACGGCGGCTGGGGCTGGGTGGTGCTGCTGGCCACCATCTTGGTTCTGGCTATGACCCTGGCCTTCCCCTCCTGCGTGGGCATCTTCTACACCGACCTGCAGAACGACTTCCACGCCACCAACAGCCAGACGTCCTGGGTGCCGTCCATCATGACGTCGGTGCTTCACGCGGGAGGTACGACTCTCTGGCGCTCTGAGATCTGCTGACTCCGCACATTTCCTGCCGTGTTGACTTAAACTTCTCCCCGTCTCGGTGCGGAGTCTGACCCTGAACCACGCTCCACTTTCATGTGTGAAAGCTGAGAGAAGTTTGAAACTCTCTCACTGAGCTGATGTTGGTTTTGCAAATATCATTTTTCATGAGAAACTCAAGTTCACTTATTACCCACCGCTCTCACACACCCTGATACACAACAGGATCTCACACACTCACACACTCACACACACACACACACACACTGTCTTGAACTTACAGCAGGTTATGTGTGGTGACCTGGAGCGTAACGGCGTCTAATGTCTTCCATTATTATTCTGGCATCTGATGTAAAAACTCTCTTCTGCTTATTTTAGTGTTGATCATTAACCCGACGTTACCACCTGTGGCCACAGGGGGCGCTGTTCAGACCGACGCTTCAGAAGATCTCAAATCTTCTACTCTACATTTTCTCTCTGAGAACAGAGATGTGAGAACTGGCTTTTAGAATTATACGTATTCAAATAATGACAGAGTATATTATTATTTCCTAACACAATATTCTATTACATCATTCGCTGCAGGAGGCGGAGCCTAATCTCACCTGCTCTCTGATTGGATCAGTCGACCGATTCTCATTTTTTTAAACATAAAAAAAGAATAAAAACAAGTTATGTAATACTTGTTAAAAATGTATAGAGTAAAAGTTTATTTGAATTTAACCTGCTTTTAATTTTCAATCATGTTTCAACATTTGCCAAACAACATAATTGCTTGACCTTTTCACAATAAAAGCATCTTTACTTGCTAATTTAGAACAAAGCGTCGTCCGCTTTGAGTCCTGTACACAGGAAGTACATTTCAATAACAATAATCTCTGAACACATAACTGCACTGTGGTGCTGGAATATTTTTGACCTCTTTTTGGAAGTTTACAAAATTACTTTTATTCATAAAATAAAATGAATGACAAAAACAAACGGCAGGATGTTGTTTAAAACAGATTCATGAAATAATGACGTTACACCAAAACATTCTGTGTTTTTATCTGATGTTTTTTAATGTGTACTTCGTGCCTCTTATCTGATGACCTACTTTCTGTACTCTCACTGAAACGACACATCTGAGTCTTTGACTTTTTTATGACTTCATCGAGCCAAATTCCTCAAAGGTTAAAGTTCAGGAAATATAGATTATTAATAAATGTGATGTGGAGGAAGGTTCAGTCTGAGGACGACGCCCTGACACATCATCCAGACAGATGAGCTCACACTCTGTCGGATTTGTTCAAAACAAACAAAACATTCATTGGCAGTTATTACAGAGTGACGCCTCCTGTCTCACAGACGATCTTTGACAAGTGATGAGCAGAAAGTCAGGAAAGGAAAGGAAAGTCAGCCTCCTTCCTGTGTGACGTGGTCTGCTGAGCGTTATGTAACCAGGAGAACAGGAAGTGAGTGTGGATTCATGAGGTTCATCAAAGTGAATGTTAGAGGAGAAGAAGTCAGAGAGAGAGAGAGAGAGAGGTGCGTCTGTGTCTCTCGCCCACACGTCGCCCTCATGTGTCCTGTATGTGTGGACGCTCTGTTTGTGTTTTATGTGTAAACATGGAATGAGACTCCATGTGGAATTGAGACTCTCTGACTCTTTAATCCCAGATACAAATTCACACGTTGTTGTTGTTGTTGTTGTTGTTGTTGTTGACCTCAGACCTGCCGCTCTGTAGATTCTCACCACCTGCCTGGTGTGTGACCTGTCCTTTCATACACATAAACATATGTTTATGGATTTATTCATGATTTATATAATTACTTCATTTTCACTCAGTTTGTCGGACTATTTTAAGCTTTGGATGCAGGGTTTGCTCTTTTTGTAGGTTTTAGATCATTTAAAAAATGTATCTGCTGCAATCATTTGTCCACTAGATGTCACTAGATCCAACTCAACTGTAACTTTGAGGTGAAGACTGAGGTATTTCACGTTTGTCACATTCAGGATTAAATGTTGGTCCAGGGTTTAATCATTGTGCAATGTGAGAGTGAAAGTGCTTTGATGTTGATCTGAAAACCTCCAGAGTTTTACAGAATGTGACTTTAATCTCAGCTTCATCTTCATTAATCTGCTCAGAGTTTGATTGGTTCCTGTGAACTTCCCACGGTGTGGAATGCTCTCAGACTTTGAAGGTGTCGTGATTCGGTCAAAGTGGCTTCTTTCATCTTCAGTGGGTTTTTCACGCTGACGCTCGGTGCTTCGTGTTGTTCGTGGCGTCTCTCACGTTGGGCACAAAGGGCTCAGGTCTGCGTCCTGGTCCTCGACGTCACGCGTGACGCTTCCACCCGACGTGTTGGAAACATGTTTGCAGACTGTGACTCGGCAGCTCGGCCTCGTTAATCCTCCACATGGCTTCCTGCCGCCTGTGTTGCCTGACAACAAAGGCACCACAATGTGTTTTATTTACCTCCCCGCTCCGGTGACCTTTACCCAGCGTTCAGCACCGCATACGCACTGAGGCGATTTCAGGCTCCGCCCACCTCCAAGATTATTAATGCATGTGAAAGTCTGCCGGATTAAGATGAAGCTAAGACCCTCGCTGTTCTGGTCCGCAGGTCCGCTCTGCAGCGTGCTGGTGGAGCGGCTGGGCTGCAGGGCCACCGTCATGCTGGGCGGAGTCCTGAGCGGCGTGGGAATGGCCGCCAGCTCCTTCACCCAGTCCATCACGCAGCTCTACATCACGGCCGGGGTTATTACAGGTCAGCGCACAACATTTACCACACCAGCCAACAACCACGGTCACACACAACACCAACACAACCCGGCAGCAGGCGGAGGAGAAGAAACACGGAGCCAGGATGAGTCAGCACTTATTTACACGACTCAGCAAATAAACGATTGTTATTCTGCCCCTGGAGGTAAAATCATGGTAAAACATCTTCAATGACACATATTCTGCGTTTTGCATATTTTACTAACCTTTACATAAATGTTCTGTGGATTTGAAAGTTACTATTCCTCCACAGCAGAGGGGGCGCTCTTTGTAACAGTAAACACTTTTTTTAATAGAGACGGATGGATACATAGAGCTCTGACAGTCTCCTCCGACTGTCCACAGCTCCAGCTCCTGTGTTCACTCTGTGTAGCTCCTCCCCCTTTCTTACAAAAAGCCCAGTCTGCTCTGATTGGTCAACTGCTCCCAGCTGATGCAGGAAGCACTGATGTATCCAACTGTGACTAAAACAGGAAGTAGAATGAGAATTGAAGATTGCCTGTGTAAAAAGTGTTTCCTGTGATGAAGAGCGCCTCCTCTGGTGATCAGGAGCATTTCATCCGGACCCAAACATCAACAGAACCCTCGGCCCCTCTCTGTTCCCGCAGGTCTGGGTTTCTGCTTCAGCTTCCAGCCGGCCGTCACCATGCTGGGCCTCTACTTCGTGCGGCGCCGCGCGTTCGCCAACGCCATGTCGTCCACGGGCACGGCCCTGGGCCTGTGCACGCTGCCCGTGCTGGGCAACTACCTCCACTCCGAGCTGGGCTGGAGGGGAAGCTTCCTGGTGCTCGGCGCCGTCCTGCTGAACTGCTGCGTGTGCGGCGCCGTGATGAGGCCCCTCCGGCCGCCGAGGCACCGCAGTCCGCCGCTGATGAACCACGGGCCGCCGCCGCCCGAGGGCGAGGAGGCGAAGAAGGACAAAGGGCGGCTGAGGACGATGTGGAGCTACGTGGCGTCGTCTCTGAGGAAACACATGGCGTTCGACCAGTTCTGCCACAACCCGCGCTACTGCGTCTACGCCATCGGCATCACCTGGATGATGCTGGGCTTCGTGGTGCCGCTCATCTTCCTGGTCCCTTACGCCACCGCCAACGGCATGGAGCAGGGCCAGGCCGCCATGCTGCTCTCCATCCTGGGCGTGGTCAACATCCTGGTGCGCCCGCCCTTCGGCATCATCGTCAACATGCCCTGGTTCAAAGGGCGCCACATCTACGTGTTCTCGGCGGCGCTGCTGGTGAACGGGCTCAGCAACAGCATCTGCTGCATCGGGCCCGGTTTCAGGGTTCTGCTGGCGTACGTGGTGGTGTACGGGCTCAGCATGAGCGTGGTGGGATCCCTCATGTTCACCGTCCTCATGGACGTGGTGGAGATGAGCCGCTTCCCCTCGGCGCTCGGCCTGCTCGCCATCATGGAGGGCGTCACGCTGCTCATCGGGCCGCCGCTGGCAGGTGAGCGCAGGTTCACTCTTCGTCCCACTGTGCAGAAGTGAAGCCACGTGTTCCAAAGATGGCCGCCGCCATCCGGCAGGTTAGGGTTTACAGCTGATTCCTGACCAATGAGGAATCAGCTGTCAATCACAGCCTCTCCTCAAAGACTGAGCAGAATGTTGAACTGACGTCTTGATCTGCAGCCACCAGGGGGCAGTCTAGAGTTTTGGGTTCACTGTGGAGAGATATAATTATATTATATTGATTATATTATATGATATTTTATTATGTTATGTTATATTATATTTGTTATATTTTATTTATTATATTATGCTATGTAATGTTACGTTATGTTACTGGTTCTGGGTGTTTGTCTCTTGTACAGATCACAAGATCAAGTGTGTGTAATGGCATGTGTGTGTGTGTGTGTGTGTGTGTGTGTGTGTGTGTGTGTGTGTGTGTGTGTGTGTGTGTGTGTGTGTGTGTGTGTGTGTGTGTGTGTGTGTTGTGCGCAGCAGAACCACAGGAATAGCTGGTCCGTCCCCCACTGGCTCTGAGCTGCTTCTGTAAATAACAACATGTGTTCATGTCAGTTTGTCCAAACACGTCTGTGTCTCAGATGACACTTTCTCTCTGTGACTGGTCACATGAGCGGAGTCCGAGCAGCAGCTCATGAACTCTGTCTGTCCTCACATAGCTGGTCCGTCCCCCTCTGGCTCTGAGCTGCTTCTGTAAATAACAACATGTGTTCATGTCAGTTTGTCCAAACACGTCTGTGTCTCAGATGACACTTTCTCTCTGTGACTGGTCACATGAGCGGAGTCCGAGCAGCAGCTCATGAACTCTGTCTGTCCTCACACTTCCACAAATCTGTAAAGAATTGCTTTGTTCCACATCACATGAGTGAATCAGTAAAGTGTATAAATGCGATTGATAAACTATAAATAAGTAAACTATGATAAAGTGTATTAACGCTTGTTTTGTTTTGGCAGGAATCCTGGTGGACAGAACGGGTC
This sequence comes from Chascanopsetta lugubris, assembly GCA_016785325.1. Classification (NCBI taxonomy): domain Eukaryota; kingdom Metazoa; phylum Chordata; class Actinopteri; order Pleuronectiformes; family Bothidae; genus Chascanopsetta; species Chascanopsetta lugubris. The sequence continues at coordinate 12,655 of JAFBJT010108305.1, forward strand.
AGTTCTACCACGTCTTCTTCTCCTGCAGCGCCATCGTGGCCTCGGCCGCCATTTTCCTCATGGTGGCGTTTTCCTGGCTGGATCGGAAGGAGAAGTGGGCGTCGACGCAGCATCGCTCGTCCTCGCCGCCGCCGCTGCCGCCCTCCGACCCGCCCAGACCCGGCCTGGACGTGGTCCCGGGCTGTCAGTACCGCAGCGTGCCCACAGAGGGCGACAGAGACAAGGCCTCGGAGAACGGGGCGGAGTACATCAGCAGCGTGTGAAGTGTGAGGAGCAGCAGATGGTTCAGAGTTTGCTTTTCTGATCACGTCGGAATCGTGGCGGCGTGACGAGGCCTCGCCATCTGCTGCGCCATAAAAGTCAAAATCAATAGTGACTTCCTGTCACTGTTTGACCAAGGTTCGACCCGACAAACCAAATGAAACACGTGCACTTACATCCACAACCTGATTGTACTGCTGATTGTGTCAATGCTGCTGATCTCATCCACACAGTCACACGAGCTTTCTCACTTTATCAAACCAGGTGACATCACCATCAATATCACCACCATGATCACCATCAATATCACCACCATGATCACCATCAATATCACCACCATGATCACCATCCATATCACCACCATGATCACCACCATGATCACCACCACGTTTAGAAAGGAAGTCACAGGAGAGGATTAAAGGTGAAATACGTCCAAAACACCTTTAATCTGAGTTGGAATCTAAGACGGAGGATTAGGATGAAGAATCAAAGAGAAAAGACCAAAGGAAGATTTTGTTTTCATCGGTAAAACCAAGAATTAAAAAAAAACTGAAATGATATATATTCTTTCATTTGCAGTTTGAGGACAAAATTAAAAAGTTAAGACTTAGTATATTATGATATACTTAAATGTTTTAATCTCTCAGAAGAGGATTGAATCAGGGAATTGGGATAAATAATCTCTAAATTTGCACTTCAACAATTAAAAATTATTTCCTCTAATAAAAACACAGAATAGTAAGTAAGTCCCAAACAAGGCTTTTACTTTGAAATTCACATAAGAAGTGTGTGTATGAATATTATGCTTTACGTCTTTGACGGAAAAGAACGAATAAAAACAGCCTTACTTTAAAAGATGAGTAAATACAGATGTCACAGTCAGATTGTTTCCTCATCTATTTGCGTCTTTCTAGTTTGGATCAAACGTCCACGTCCTCTCTGCCACAGAACATTGAAACGAGTTGAATCTGTCACATGTAGAGAATGAAGTTTGAACCAGTCTCCGTTTCTTCTTTCACGTGCATCTCACTCTTTCAATGCAACAGTGCCTTTTTATATGTGTTTAAAAAGCAGAATCTCCAGCCACAGGACAATGTCACACATGTTTATGGCGCTGGGAGAGAAGCAGGTGATTTTGATGAGTCTGCATTAATGACACTGTACCTGAGTTTACCTCCACTTCTCCAATCAGAGGGTTTCTTTGTCTTTTGATGATTGAATCTGAGATGACGATGATGTGAACAATACTGTTAATTGTGACTGAAAATCAAATATTCACTTCAGGTATTAACTGTATCGCATAGAAAAGAAAAGTATAAGCAGAGGATTTTTAGAGCTTGTCTGCCAAGTTATACCTTTATTATAAATTCTTTATTTATATATTGTAATCAAGAGGAAAATAAATGTTTTGATGTCAAGTCCTTCCTTGTTATGATTCTGTTTTCCCGGTAAATGTTCGTGACACTCTTTTAACCTTTACAAAGAGGGTTCAAAGAAATAAAACATTTAATGTATAGGTTTATAATTCATATATATATATAAAACAATTTTAAATAATAAATGTGAGATTATTTCTGTATTATTATTAGTATTATTATTAATAACAATTATACTATTGTTATTATTATTATTATTATTATAATTATCATTATTATTATATTATAGTTATTATTATTATTATTATTTTCATAATAGAAATGCACCGGAAGTTTCAACCAGAATTTTGAAAGTCTACTCCTAACCGGAAGTCAACTCATCACAGCAAAGAGTAGATCCGCTGCCGCCTTGTGGCTCCCTAATGAAACACCTGTTGGGTGTTGAACGTTTAACTTCATTAACAGTAAGTTTGGAGACGTTTTTAACGCCAAGTAAATAAACGGGAAACTTAAATAAAAGTCAGCTGACGTCGTTAATCGATGAGTATCGTATCAGAGCCTCGGTTTCGGTTATCGATGATGGACCAGGCGGGAGCACAGTCCGGAAGAAAGTGAAAGTGAAGGAGGAATTGTTTGCTAACGTGCGACTCGCAGAGAGAACACACGCGGTAAGACTTTCCCGGTCCACTCCACCAAACACACTGCGCCATTTCAGTGACATGAGCTCGTGTCAAAGTCACAGGATGAGTTTATTGTGTCTTCTGTGACACCGGAGCTCGTTAGCTAACAAACATGCTAACGATTCCACGAGCTAACAAACTAACCTGCTAGCAAACAGGCTCCGTGTGTTTGAAATGACTAATACACGTTTGTGATGTGTATATATATATATATTTATATACTGTGTGATCTTACGTCAGACAACCATTATTGTTATTATTATTAGTAGTCGTTATAATTGTCGAAGGTGTGGTTTTGGTGGCAACATCACTTTCAGTGTTGTGTATTTCATTTGCACACTGTTCTATATTATGTATATATGTATATGTATGTACTGTTTACCATTGTCAGTGTTTATTGACATTTTATTGACAAAAGTATGAGGTTTTATTTGAAGAAAATAATTAGCACCTCACAAATGTTACTGTAACTGCAGGACTGTCTTGGTTTGTTTCAGCTCAGTTAATTGTGCTTGGTCGTGAGAATTCAGAGCTGATCAATGTTTCAGGATAGAAACAAAAAGTTAAAACAAGTAAAGCGTCATTTAAAGTTCACCGATTCAGTTCAGACAGTGGACTCTGTAATAATAACAATAATAATAATAATAATAATAATAATTCTGTTTGTTGTGGCAGGATCCGATCCCACAGCTCTGAGCCTCCACCAGAGGAGAATGAATGAAGTGGCAGCCCACGGACTCGTGGTTCTTATCTTCCACGCGGTTCTGAGTCTGGTTCTGTGGGTCGGACTGGTGCTGCTCAGGTGTCCCAGCTGTGTCCCACTAGAATGTGTTTGGGCTTTGGCTTTAGTGAAGTGCATTTCCCTTCATGTCTTCGCCTCCAAACTGTCCGAGGGGAAAGTTCAGCCCGTGCTCTCCAGGTTTGTGGCTCTCCTCTGCCTCCTCCCTCCGGTGCTCCAGAGTTTACAGGTCCTGGTGGGGAACTCCTCCGTGGGTGATGTGGGACTGTGCCCTGACATCGGCACGCTGCTCCTGGGCTCGGTGTCCTCATCGCTGGCCTGTGTGGTCTGGGAAAACCCTCTGTTCGGAGAGGAGAAGGGAGAAGAAGAAGAAGACAACATGGGTTCCAGGAAGCTGCTGATAAGGATGCTGAAATACTTCAGACCAGACACCGTTTACCTGATCGCTGCTTTCACTTTCCTCATCCTCGGAGTTTTCTGTAAGTGTGGAGATTCTTTATCCCGTAGTTTATTTCATATCATCTTCATTTCATAACAAACGAAATAGAACCATTTCAGAAATATCATCATGTTCCATGTGGCTTCCCTGTCCCTGCTCAGGTGACTCGTACATCCCTCTGTACCAGGGGCAGGTCATCGACATGCTGGGTCAGGGCCATCAAACCGGCTTCTGTCATTCCATCGGACTGCTGGTCCTCCTCTCTCTGGGCAGGTCATCTATCAAAACTCTGTTTTTTGTATTTATTTTGCCCAAAATCACAACAACAACAACAACAATGAATGAACCCTTTGTCTGGGCAGCGCTCTGTTCTCAGGCTGCAGAGGAGGAACCTTCCTGTGCACGCTGTCGCGACTCAACAAGCGGCTGAAGCATCTTCTGTTTCACCAGCTCATGCAGCAGGACGTCCATTTCTTCGACGAGAACAAACCAGGTGAGAACCAGAGTCTGACGCGTCACAGTGTACTCATCATTTATTTATCATAAGGAGGCTATTTTTAATCCGACCTCACCACCAGGACGTCTCACGTCGCGCCTGCACTCGGACGTGGACAGGATGGGTCGCACGGTGGCGCTGAACGCCAACGTGCTGGTTCGCAGCTCGGTGAAAAGCGTCCTGATGCTCCGAGTGTTGTTGGGTCTGTCCTGGGAGCTCACGGTGCTCACCTGCATCGAGATGCCGCTTCTGGTTTTCATTCAGAAAAAGTACATTAACCTGAACAAGGTCAGTGTGGACTCACCCACTTTCATCTCACCATGTCATTCTGACGCAGTTCCACTCGTCAACAGCAGATGGCAGCACTGTGTTAGGCTATAATACATCCTCCAAACAGCTCACTGTGCCTTATTTATTGTCTTGTTTTCACATTTAAGATAAATGGTAATTAACTAGTCTGAACTCTGCAGCAACATTAACCTGTTCATCAGGCTCTGTGTATGGTTGCCTTTTCACCAGCAGGGGGCAGCAGTGTGATGCCTGGTATGTTTATTTTATTTCCTACAGTAAAAGTAAACCTGTCTTCACCAAATTGTACGTTCAATTCACTGGTATGACAGTGTGTTAAAAAAAATCTTATCAAAAGAAATGAATGGATTCAATCAACAAGAAACACAACTTTAGGCTTTTACTTTGAAAAATGGCACAGGAAGTCATGTTAATATCTGGGTCTTACTAAGACCGACTCTGTAGTGGCTCGCGACCCTTCTAGTGGTGAGAGGGTGCGTTGATTTCTTCCTATAATAAAACACTGGTGTGATGTCAGAACGGTTATTTCTAAACGCTGAAATTATATTCTCATGAATTCACTGGATATTTTTAAGGTAAAAAAACCTTTAGATTTGAGTATTTTTTGTCCCGTGGTTGAGTTCCCCCGCCATGTTTTCCTGTGTGTGCCAGGTGCTGACGAACCGAATCCAGGACTGTCGCGCCCAGAACAAAGAGCTGGTCTCTCAGGCCGTCGGCGGGATCCGCACCGTGCGCGGGTTCAGAGGAGAGAGAGAGGAGGTGAAGCGCTACGGCGAGGCTCTGGACCAGATGTGTTCCGTTCAGAAACGCTCTGGGCTCTACAGCGCCGTGTTCCTGGCCACACGGAGGGTGAGCAGCAGTGGATGTCTGAAAAGCACCAATGAAAAGCTGTGAGCGTGCGGCGATGAGTCTCACCCTCTCTCCTCAGCTGGTGAGCATGGGGATCAAGATCCTCATGTTGTTACAGGCCCGCGCCCTCATCTCGTCAGGCCACCTCACCGTGGGCAGCCTGGTCTCCTTCTTCCTGTACCAGACGCCCATGACCAATAATTTGAGGGTAACTCAACGTTTACTGGGCAGAACATCCTCTGGATTCCTCAACACTGATCATCATTTCATTCCTCTTACAGGAGATGTTATTCGCCTGTGGAGAGACGATGTCCACAAAGGGAGTCATCTCCAAAGTCTTCAGCTACCTGGACAGGAAGCCGCAGTGCGAGCCGGCGGGAGATTTGGCTCCTGAGAAGCTGGAGGGAAGAGTGGTCTTCCAGAATGTCTCCTTCTCTTACCCCTCAGCCTCGGCAGACACCCAGACTCTGAAGGTAAGGACAGACTGAGCCTCCTCGTCGGCGCCTCTTCATCAGCGCCTCTTCATCTTCATCTTTCCTCCGTCCAGTCGGTTTCCATGGAGCTGCGGCCCGGGAAGGTGACGGCGCTGGTCGGTCCCAGCGGCAGCGGGAAGACGTCGTGCGTCAGTCTCCTGAAGAGGCTGTACGAACCTCAGGAGGGAAACATCCTGCTGGACGGAGAACCGCTGCACCGCTACCAACACAAGTACTTCCATCAGAAGGTGCTGACCACTCACCTCCTGTCTTTTACTCCTGGGCCTGAAACAGATCACAAACCCAGATGTTTGCTCCGGGTGTTTCAGGTGGCCCTGGTATCCCAGAATCCTCTGCTGTTCTCTGGTTCTCTGAGGTACAACATCGAGTACGGCCTGAAGGACTGCAGCCTGGAGAAGGTGAAGGAAGTAGTGAAGAAGATCAAAGCAGAGGAGTTGATATCAGAACTGAAGGATGAGTACGACACAGGTAGAGAGCCGTCAATCATCCCTCTGTCTCTGCTCGGTGAGAGTGATGGATTCATATTCGCACTTTTCTTTGATGGCGAATCTCCTCAGATGTCGGTGAATTTGGCTGGAGACTCTCGGGTGGCGCGAGGCAGAGCGTCGCCATCCTCAGAGCGCTGGTTCGAGACCCACAGGTGGTCATTCTGGACGAGGCCACGAGTAATCTGGACATCAAGACCCAGCACGCTGTGAGTAACGCCTGCGCGCTGTCTGCGTTGTTGATGTGTAATGAGGCTTCATCACCTGCTGTGATTGTTGTTGTTTGCTGCTGCACCTTTAATCTCCTATGAGTTATTATTATTATTATTATTGTTACTATTGATGCTGCCATTGTTTCTGTATAACCATAATGATGATTAGTCGGATTGGTAGTACTGTTATTGTATTACTAATATGGGAGTCTTATGTGCACTTCTTTTTTTGAGCATATACTGGTGTTGGTTTGATTTGATTTATCTTGCTTTGATTGTTCGATTGAATTGGATCAATAAAGTTCATCTGGACGGTGAGCAGAGGATGGATGAGGTGAGAGGGTGAAGACGATGGCAGGTGTAACCGTCCTCCCTGTCTCAGGTTCTGTCGGAGGTTCTGTCCCGGGGTCGGACCGTCCTGGTGGTGGCTCATCAGCTGAAGACGGTGGAGGAGGCCGATCACATCGTCTTCTTGGAGAACGGCTCCATCGTGGAGGAGGGGACGCACCGGGAGCTCATGGCCAGGAGGGGGCGCTACCACCGTCTGAAAGAGGAGCTCTTCTCCCCGCCGCCCAGCTGAGGCGCCTTCAGGACGGCGCCTTCAGGGCGGCGCAGCTGCTCACGCGCCTGCTCTGAACTCTGGATATGATCCACATTCGTCATGACCTGTTTCTGTGCCTTTGTGCAGAGGCCTCCGAGCCTCAGGAGACTGCGCCCCTCCCCCCTCCCCCCTCCCCCCATTTTGGCAAAAATAATGTTTATTCTTTTTTGAGAATGTTTTAATGTAAGTGAAAGTTGTGATACTCTGTTCTTTTTTTAAAGTGCGTTTTTAAAAGGAGGAGTTTGAACGCACCTCTTCTCTGAGTCACTTTTTTAAAAATTACTTTCAGTAAAATATCACATCTTTTCTCCAAATGTCTGATTCCCTGTGTTTTGTTTAGTTTGTGAGTTGAGGCGTTTGTCCTCGAATGAACTGGGGAACTCTCTACTGACCCCTGTGGAGATGAAGTGTAACGGCATGCAACCAGTCGCAGACAAAGAATCTCAGTAGCTCTCTTCTCTGGACTTGCATGTCTCTTGTTGTCTTGCAATGTCTCATTTGTTTTTTGCTTTTATAACTTTTCAAACTTTTTTTTTTTTTTTACTTTAAAGTGATGACAATGTGAACATGATGCCTGTGAATGTTTTGCTTGTTTTGACCGTGCTGTGTGTCGGTGCTCGCGCTGTCAGCTCCTGGAAAGGGGCAAAGTCCTCTGGTGTTTTACCGTGTGATGATGTCATTTGCTGCTTTAATCCTGTGAATGTGTAAAACCTCTGCAGTGCACGCTGCCACCAGCAGGACGGAGCAGGTACTGCAGGTCCTTCGGTGAAAGCCCGGGTAAAGGTTAATGGAGGACGGCGTGGGGCGCAGCGGGACGTCCTCCTGCAGGAGGAGCAGCAGCAGCAGCAGCAGCAGCAGCAGCAGCAGCAGAGTCTCTGTTCCCGCCGACACTCTGCAGACTTCAGACTTCACTGCTGCTGCTGACGATGATCCCTCACCTCAGCCTGAGCTCGCGGCCCCTCTGGGGCAGCTGTGCTGCGTCCAGGGCCCTGAGCGCTCTGCACAAGGCACGGATCCCTCCGCCGGCACACTTTCCAGCAGCTGCACGTCGGTGAGTCGTTCTGCTGTTTTTATTGGCTTTCCAGGACTTATTTGGAGTTGGAGGAACGTTGCATTGTCATTGTGCCGCACAGGACGAAAACTCAGAGACTCGCTGTGGTTTCATGTCCCTTCTCCTCCTTGTTGTTGTTTCTGGGCTGAAATCCCCTGAAGTGAAACATGACGTGAGTGGACCTGCTTCTCGCTCACTTCCTTCCTTCCTTTGAGCTGAGCTCCGGCTCCGTGCCAAGGGAAACAAATGCTCTTTTGTTACAAGCTGCAAACAAGGAGAGGCAGATGTGGCGAAGGCTCCCAGACAAACATTCCTAGAATGAGCAGTCCAGCCGTTAAAGGGCCAGTGTGAACGATCTGGGTGAAAGTATTTCTATTTATAAAGGCAGGAATGTACGTAGAGAATTCTTTACATCGTTAGTGAGAGTGTAATCACACGAATGTACATTATCGTAGAGAGCCTTTGATTTGTACATCAGGAGCTGCTCCTTTTCACTAGAGGGCGCCACCATGTTTTTTACAGTAGCCCAGAATGGACAAACTAAACACCTGTAGAGTCTGAATGGGAACTGAAGGTTCTAACACATGTTTGGAATGGGAGGGTGAGCTGAGGCGGCTGCAGCCTCACCATTAGACGTCACTACGTCCTACACACTGCACCTTTAAGGGGGCGGAGCATGGAGCCTTGGGGAAGTCCATCCTTGATACATGTCATATTTTTGACTGAGCCTCTAACTTTGGTTTCTCCTGCAGTGGCATCCACGTGGACTCCGCCCCCATCACGCCCCACCTCACCACCAGCTACGCCCACGGCACGTCCTGCACGTCGCTGCTGCACATGACCATCGGAGAGTCTCTGCTGAGGTCGGCCGAGCGCTTTCCCGAGCGGGAGGCCATGGCCTTCCTGCAAGATGGAGTCCGCAAAACCTTCGCAGAGTTCCAGAAGGATGTGAGTTTGGTTTTTCAGTCTCCGTGTCAATGAAAATGAATGAATGAAGAGTTCATGTGGCGCATTCACTTCCACAAAGTCACAACGCGTTCATCGCGTGCTGCTCACCGTCGCCCCCTGGTGTCATTTTCATTAAAGGAGACAGCGTTTGGCTTCGTCTCACTCAGAGATCACGTGACCCTCCTGGCCTCGATGCGACTTCAGGTTCCCAACAGGATTTAGAATCAATCAGAACAATCAGAACTCTGCGGTTCTGTCCGCACCATCCAAAGTTCTGAGGTCGGCACCCGATCCTAGTTCCATAACAAACCGAGTGTCAGGTGCGGAGGTTCGAGTCCCTTTTCACTTGTAAAGGAACTCAAAGTCCTGCACACGAGACTGAAGCACTTTATCAGGCAAGCTCCAACATGCAGAACAACATGATGCTTTTGAGTTCTAAGAATTCTAAACAAGAACCCTGACACTCGATGAAGTGGAAGAATCTGTCAAATAACATTGCAGCTGTTTAAAGTTTGACTTTGTTCCCAAATTCTAGTTTGAGCATTGAAATGAATCATTAACAGACGCGATGAGCTGCAGTGACTCTTGTGTTTCACTGCCCACTCCCACCAAGGCGTGAAGGCAGCTGCTCAGCCTCATGGGAGAGGGGTATCTGCAGCATGGGGGGGGGGTATTGTTAGGGTCCTGTGGGGCCTCAGGTTTCGGCTGTAAAGTGGGTTAAAGTTCACCAGTTGAATTCCACAAGAAGTCATGTCACATCATGGTAGTGAAGCTGTGACGTGTTGAGAGTGAGTCATTCAACACGCTAACTGAAACCAGAACCTTCAACCTGAACTATTTCAGTTCCTGTTCATGCATTTAGTGTCCGTGACCTCTGACCTCTGAATCTAATCAGATCGCCCTTTGGCCGGAGGCACAGCTGTGAGTCACTATTTTAGAGGTGGGTTAGAGTTCGGACCTCACGGTTCAGACCAGGTCAGTGTTTGAACTGAATCTGAAAATGAGGGAATTTCTAAAGTATCATGTTGATGAAAACGGAATGGACGCACTGACATTTATTTCAGAAATATTAGAAAATTAGAAAATAAAATATCGTTGTTGAAATGTTTTGGACTCTGAAACACTGAATAGATTAACATCTAATTATTAGATATTTAGTCGAGCTTTGATGATTATCATCCGTAATCTTCCAGTTAATCATCTCGATTAATTTTTCAGGGATTAATTTTTATGACCCGGACAAACAAACACGCTTGTGTTGGTTTTAATATTTTCACATGAATATTAACAATTATATTGATTCATATTTGTTTTCTTCTTCGCTGCACTTAATTTAAAAATCTGGAACATTCTATTAATGACAGAAAGTTCTATGATTTAAAGAAAGTGTGACGTGAGCAGAGTCTGGAAGTGGAACAAACACAAATATCTCCAGATGCACAGAATCGTTTCTGCAGAACCAGACGAAAGAAACAGCAAATATATTTAAACATGCGCTGAATCTTTCGTGGCCTGAATTTTGCGCTGAGTTTGATGTCGGTTGAGATCCGCCGGGTCAACGACACATGGATCCAGTGCTTCTGGAATCCAGCTGGACATGTTTCCAGGTTACTGGGTGAAAGTTTAGATCCTGGAACACACACACACACACACACACACACACACACACACTCCATCTGTCAGTTACAACCCTCCAGTCTTTTCATAACACTACAAGAAGCTGTAACAATCCCTGTAAAGAACAATTACGCACGTTCTTCTAAATGAATGTAGTGTTGAAGGTGTGTAGTGCAGAGTTTACTGACATCTAGTGGTGACGTGTTGTTGCACATCTAACTCACCGTCTATAAATACTCAGCTTACTCGTCTGTATGACAAAGACAAATATGAAATCCCCCATAATTTGACGAGCTGAAATCAGTTAAAAGACATTTTGACTTCATCTCACTTCAGCACCAACAATTAAAGGTTCAGTGTGTAGTGTTAAAGGGCGATTCTGTCGAAAGATTTCTGTCTAAATCTGGATTCTTTCAAATATTAAATTGAACATCGGGATGAGTAAGTGATCAAACATAATTTAAAAGATACATAAATGAATATAATTCTAAGTAAATAAGAAATTTAAAAAATATTATTAATGAATAAATAAATAAAAACAACAAAATATGTGAATAAATAAACAATTAGAAATAAAACACATATGTGTCAGTGTTGTTGACCTGCTGGTTGTCGACATATCTGGGTGTGTGTGTGTGTGTGTGTGTGTGTGTGTGTGTGTGTGTGTGTGTGTGTGTGTGTGTGTGTGCAGGTGGACCAGGCAGCAGCTGGACTTCTGGCTCTGGGACTGGAGAAAGGCGAGCGTCTGGGCATGTGGGGACCCAACACCTACGAGTGGCTCCTGATGCAGTTCGCCACAGCCAGAGCTGGAATCATCATGGTCAGTCAGTCAGTCAGTGATCGATCGTCACAGACACGGAGGTGTTAGCGCTGACATCACATCCCGCTCTCCTCACCTCCGTCAGGTGGCGGTGAACCCGGCGTACCAGCTGCAGGAGGTGGAGTTCGCCCTGCGGAAGGTCGGTAGCTCTCTCCGACAGCCTCTCGTATACAGGCGTGTGTGTCATGTGGCGGCGTGATGACGTCACTTCCTCCCGTGGCTGCAGGTCGGGTGCAAAGCCGTGGTGTGTCCCACTCAGTTCAGAACTCAGAAGTACTGCGACATGCTGAAGCAGCTGTGTCCTGAGATCGAGACGTCCAGTCCAGGAGACATCAGGAGCAGCAGGTACTGACGCTGCTCCTCAAACCTCAAACCTGATCCTCAGATTCAATCTGTCTGACATTTGTAACCCGCCAGGTTTTTAATTTATTTATTTTTTTGTCAATTTACCAAACGTAAATAAAGCTATTTATAGAAAGCATCAGTGACACCAGCTCAGAGGAATGAAGTCTATGGGGATTGACTCGCCAGCCTCAAGTGGCCACCCTGTGAAGTGCAGGTTTTTCCACTTCCTGTATCGGCCTCATCCGACAGCTCTGGAGGTTGCTGCTTGACTGAGACCAGCTTTTATGGAATGAGCTCGGGTTCTTCGTTTGGGATGTAACGGACCTTTGGACGAATGAGGTTGAAATCCGTTTGGAGAAGATCTCCTCAAAGGCGGAAAGGTGGAAGTTCAGAGCTCAGTGATTGGTCCCTGAAACCCACATGGGTCTGTAGTGCTGGGGGCTGATTTGCAGCTCTAACTATGCAGACTCACTCTGTGTCACGGGAGAGGCTGTTTAAGATCTGACAACAACCCCAGAATTCTTTTGTTCTCTCGGGAACAATCCATCAAACTCTGAGGAAACATGTCAGTGGGTTCGTTCGAGGACGAAGCTGTTGTTTACCTCTGTTATTCAGCCTGACCGACTTCTCATTTCCTCATCAGACTTCCAGATCTGCGCTCTGTGATCGTGCTGGACAGTCGGCAGCCTGGAATGTTCCACATGGAGGACGTGATGCAGGCGGGCGAGAGCCGACACGCCAAGCTGCTGCACCAGCTGCAGAGGAAGATCTCCTTCGACGACCCCATCAACATCCTGTTCACCTCGGTGACAAAAAACTCTTGTTTGGATGCCACAATGATCAAAGCAGCGCGTTGACACACGCTTTCCCTAATTCTGTTCACCAGGGCACCACCGGGGCACCCAAAGGCGCCACCCTGTCCCATCACAACATGGTTAACAACGCCTACTTTGTGGGTAAACGAGTGGGATACACCTGGAGGGTGAGTTCAGCGCCGCTGAGGATTCACATCACATCAAAGTGTGAGATGTGAAATCAGTTCATGGAGCTGCCAACAACAGTGTTTACCTGAATAATGAAAATCTGCGCAAATATTTAGCAGTTTGTAATTGATTCATGAATAATCATTAGATATCTTATTCATGATGTTGACATTTCTGATGTTTTATAATCTGAATATTTTGTCTGCGGCGCTCAGCAGTTTGAGGACATTTCTGACACTGGGTCAGTTGTTGTTGTTGTGTCCATCTGTAGGAATATGATTTTAAATCAATGATATACTGAGATTTTCACAACTGTATAATCAGCTCCATGTATGACTTGCTCTCTACATCGCCCTAAAATGAGCCCTTTAATGTATGTTTACATCAGGAGCGGGTCCTCTCTACGGGGCAGCCATGTTTGTAGAATAGCCCAGAGTGGACGTTCTAAACAACATGTAACTTCACCAATGGATGTCAGAAAATCTTCCACACTGCACCTTTAATGTTCTGTTTTCAACAATGACTCCATCAGGGCTGACTGAACTCGTGAGTCAGTATAAAATCAGACCCATTCTTTAACTGATCAGCAACATGAAACGTTTTTAGCAGAAAGGCCCAAAGACATTCCAGACTGTTAGCACAGAGCGCCCTCTGGAGGAAGGGTCGGAGGGATGACAGCTGACTTGTTTTCATTTCCCTCCCTGCAGCCTCACACCCGCGTGTGTCTCCCGGTGCCCATGTACCACTGCTTCGGCTCGGTGGGCGGAGGCCTGTGTATGTCCATCCACGGCATCTCCATCGTCTTCCCCTCGCGGGGCTACGACGGGAAGGCCAACATCGCAGCCGTGGAGAGTGAGAGGTGAGATGAGGAAATGTGGATGTAATGCTGTGTTTGACCTGAAGGAGGCAGGTGTGAGCTGTGAGAGGATTTAATGTTGCACGTATTCCTTGTTGATTCTGGAGATCAATCTTCAACGCGCACGAGTGGGTTTCGATCATTTTAATTAAAGAACCAAACCTGAAAGAAGTCAATCATTGATCATGTCGTTTACATTTAAAACAATAAATTCTTGGTAAAACATCAGCAAAGTCTTTTTAAACTTATGCGTTTGTTTATTTGCTCTTGAACAGGTGCAACTTCATCTACGGCACCCCCACCATGTTCGTGGACATGGTGAACCAGCCCGATCTGGCTAAATACGACCTGTCGTCGTTGGAAGCAGGTGATTGATGAAGTTTCTTTTATTTGTTCTCGTGAGGAGACGAAACGCTGGAATCCTCCCAGAGTTTCCATAAAGCTGCGCGTCTAACAGAGGACTGTTTGTTTTTGACATGGAGGCATCATGGCCGGATCTCCGTGTCCTCCGGAGCTGGCCAAGAAGGTTTATAACGACATGGGCATCAAAGAAATCACTGTGAGTCCAACTATCGCACACCTCTGAGACTCAACCCGTGATGCTGTTCAGCTCTCAGACACTAGAGGGAGACACATGGTTGGAGAAAACACGTACCAGCAGGAGGATGAATCTTTAGAGTGAAGATCCTTAAGATCATGAAACAGCAGTTAGAGTTAAAGGGAGTTTTTAAAATGTTTTATTGGATGTGAGAAGTTTTCACCTCTTCCAAAAGTCCAGGAAATGCAAAGATATAGAAAATACATCAGATTTGCATAAAGTCAACATAGACGTTATTTACTCTTATTCTTACATGTTGTGTTCAAATGAATAGTTTGACAGTTTCATGTCGCTGCCAAACCATCAGCTCATGCACCTCCTGAAACTACACTCGCTCTTTAACTGTCATTTATTCTCGTCCTTTAGCTTCGATGATGAGCTGCATGTCGGGTCCTTTATACTATTTACATTTTCATCTTTATACGCTGCAGTAAATGAAGTGATAACATGTCACAGGTCCATAAAGTTCGTGTGTGTGTGGGAGAGAGAGAGCGAGCGAGCGAGCATTAGGTGGACAGGGTGTGTGTGTGTGTGTGTGTGTGTGTAAGTGGAGGTGACAGCATGTGACAGTCTGAGAGAAGAGAATGATTCAGCGTTGCTTCAGCTGCAGCCGGTCACCTGGACGGGCTCCTGCTCACAGCGCCCCCCTGTGGAAAGGACACAAAACAAAATCAGCTGCCAAATCAAACAGTCCAACATCCCGCCCTGCAGACAGAGACCCGGCGACCTGCACGCCGCGCTCTGGACCCCAGGGCCAACATGGAGGTTCAGGTGGGGATGGAGGAGGAAGAGGAGGAGGAAAACATCGGGCCAGACCACAACAACATCACAGGGAAGATTCTGGACTCTGGGGAATTGAAGGCTGAAGTTCCTCCTCAGTGAGGCTGAGAACATGTGACTGGATCAGCACTGGGACTGGAACCCTCATCTGTGCTTTGGGTCACATTCTGGTCTGAGGTACCGAGATCCAGTACCTGGATCCAGTACCTAGATCCACCCTCTACCTTCCTCCATCAGCACATGGGCTCAGGATCACCTCCTCCTCACCCGCCAGGCCCTTCAGTGTGTACTCTGATGGGCACAGGTTCAAAACCCTGAACCCTGCATTTCCTGGTGTGCTCATAGGTACACAGTGAGCGGTACTGGTCAGAACCGGACCGTGACGTGTCCGACCTCGGACCCGTCACCGAGAGTCATCCTCTGGTTCTCAGTGCAGCTCCGTGTCTGCAGACTTCTTCTCCGGTCAGATGCTGGTGGGGCTCGTACCTGCACAGCTGCCGGTTTAGTGACGTGTCCCCTTCTTGGTTCTCTTGGTCTTCACCCTGCAGCTACTGAAGGTGGCGCTGTCCCTCACCTGCCTGCCTCTCTGTGCAGGTGGAGAAGCACAGAGTGCGTCTGGGCGGTTGCGGCTGGAGTCCATCCACCTGCAGGAGGAAGGGTGAGGGAGTTTGTGGTGTTGCGATGGGATCGTTGACGGGACGGAAGCGTAAACACGTCCTGTCTGTGCACGGGGGTCTTACCTGCGCAGCGCAGCCAGCTGACAGGTGCAGCTCCAGGGGTTCCCGCTCAGAGTGAGGTTGGTGATGGTGCCGAACTCCAGGCTCTTGGGCAGAGACTTGAGTTTGTTGTTGTCCAGGTGCAGCGACTGGATGGCCGTGACTCCAGTGAACGCGCCGTCTGAGAACTGGAGGGAAAAAGCACGAGGAAACTTTTATTTTGGAGGAATTTAGTGGAATCAAAAGCCCTAACGTGACAACATGGCTCTCGCTCTGCCGCCTTCCTTCCCGCCAGGAAGCCGACTGGTGATTTGGACGAGGGAACTCTGGCCAGTGTCTCTGGCATAAAGCCTCCTCTCATCCTTCCTCCTGCTGCCGCAGCCGCAGAGCAAACAGCCAGACTCACAGGCCTTTATCTCTGGCTGCTGCCAGGTGCTAAAAGCTTCAGAGAGGTGTGAGATGAACTGCTCCACGTCGTGTCAACTCCAGACTCGTCCGGGAGGAAGAGGAGGGCGGATGCGAGGAGCTTTGAAGGCCGGTTTCACGGGTCTGGACGACACGAGGCCGTTTGGAAATTTCCACTGCGGAGCGAGGAGCGAGCGGGATTCTGAAGCAACGGAAGATGGATGACTTCCAGCGGGGGCCGAGGTGTTTTCGCTCTCCCTCTGTCGTCTCCCTCTCCGGACCACTCCTCTGCCAGGAAGGCCCTCGCAAAGGGCCCAATTGTCCATTCACCTGGTGCCATGGCAAACTAAAAATACTCCTCTTCATGCAGCGTGGAACACCCTGCCTCTGTTTACCTGTCTCCTAACCCTTCCTGACCTGTTTACAGGAGCCTCCCGGCCAGAGCAGAAAACACACCTCGCTGAAAATAACACTTGTGTCATAATTAGAGCCGTTTGGCCGAAGTCCAGCAAACAAAAACACTCTAAAAATACCTGCTCCGGGCTTGAAAAAGGCCAAAGCTTCAGCGGCCGCGCGTGCGGCGCTCGCCGGCTCCCGCCGGTTCCACCGAGCTCCCGCGCGGCTCCGACGTGAGAGGGCTGTTATTCCACAGTTTGCCCCTCTGGGATGCTTCCATGCTGTGGCACAAGTACACTCAAATATTGGATTAACCTCAAGCATGAAGTCAATGTGCGCTGAGGAATGTCAGAGCAGTCGTGTGGCGCAGCATAGAGCTCGTACTGTCCACCATGTTTCACGCTGAAAACATCCAGCCTCCTGTCCCATGTGTGGACGCCTCTGGTGGTGCAGTCGCCGTAAGGTTTGACCGTCCCTGCAGACGGACTGTCCTTTCTGCTGCCGTCTTAAATCTCTGAACCTGTCGCAAGGAAGGAACCGATTTATTGACCAAAGTTTGGTCGTTCGAGACGTAGTGAAGTTCATTTTTTCACTCTGATGATGTTGAATCGTTTTACGGTTCACTAATTGTGCATAATTAAGGGGCGTGGCTTCTTTAGAGACGCCCGGCGTGTTGTGCGGATGCTGTGGCAGCATCGTGGGCCCGCCCCCAGCTCTGCCCGTGCTCCGCCTCTCTGCCCATTTTTGGATAAGTCAGGAAGTAGGAGGAGTTGGGCGTCGTCAAAATGGCTGACGAGGGACCCGCCCACTACGAGTCTGATTAGCAGCCTGCGGAAACCTGAGTGTGAGGTCGCGGATCATCTCGATCGATCGATTGTTGACGTGTTGGAGTGGTTGGGCTCTCGTGTGGGCGAGTCCCTCCCACCTGAAATGTGATTTCAGGCAGATTGGTGGATATGAACTTCATGAATGATGTTTGGGACGTTCAGAGTTTTCACATCCCGGTGGACGTCACGCCGGAATCTCTCAGTCCACAGAGACGCAGCAGCAGCAGCAGCAGCAGCAGCAGCAGCAGCAGCAGCAGCAGCAGCCTCTTGGCTCTGAGCCCGTCTCTGACATGTGGTCAAACTCCACCTGAACCTGCGACCTTTAAATCATCAGCCGGGGGGTTTCCGTGGCTTCAGGTTCCTCCTTGTTTGGAGCGCGTGTGCATGTGATGGATGGAAAGACAGAGTTTATACAAAGAGTCCAGATTTGATCTGGATTCATGATAAATAACATTAACAGACATTGGAATCTAGTGTGAACACGCAGGTTAAAAATAGCGGAGTGGACATGTTGGCCAGACTTCAACAGATAATTGAACATGGAGATTAAAAAAAATGTTAGTTTGGATTTCAAAAGTATTTTTCTGTATTCTGAATTTTTAACGGAGACAAAGCCTTTAAAGGTGCAGTGTGAAGGACTGAGTTAGTGGTCCCTCACCTCAGCCCTCCCTTCTCCGCATGTCGGAGAATCTATGGAAGCCTTTATTTATCTTTAAACTCGCATAGATGCAAGATGGCGGCCTCCATTGAGAGGACCAGCGCCTTCAAACACCTGCATGTCTCGTATCATTCGATCTCTGCAGAATTGAGATTGAAACCCGGACTGACCTTCTCCAGCCCCATGTTGTCCATGTGGAGTTTCTCCATGTAGCGTCCGAAGCTCTGGAAGGCGTTGTCAGGGATGTTCCTCATCGGGTTCCTCCCCAGCGTCAGCTCCTCCACCACCCGCAGTTTGCTCATGGCGGCGCCGGGGTAGGTGGACATCTTGTTCCTGTCCAGGTGGAGGATGGCCAGGTTCTCCACGTCGTCCAGGGAGCCGGGCTGCAGCGCGCTGAGCTCGTTCCCGCTCATGTGCAGCCAGCGCAGGTCCTTGGCGCCGGAGAAGGTCCCGGGCCGCAGCTCGCGCAGCTTGTTGTCGTTGAGCTGCAGGATGAAGAGGTTGATCATGGGGGAGAAGATGCCTTTGCTCAGCTCTGCGATCTGGTTCCCGTCCAGGTGCAGGTAGGTGAGCTCGCTGAGGTCCTCGAAGGCGCCGGGCTTGATGCTGCTGATCTGGTTGTCGGACAGGTAGAGGTAGATGAGCTTCTTCAGGCCCTTGAAGGCCTGGGAGCCGATCTCTCGCAGCTGACACTGCTGCATGTGCAGCGAGATCAGGCCCCTGCTCTCGCTGAAGGCGCCGGTGGGGATGGCGCCCAGGTTGTTCCTCTGCAGGTTGAGCAGCCGCGTGGCCTCCGACACCCGGGGGATCCTCTTCAGCCCCACGCCGTCGCAGATGACGTGCTGCAGGTCGCCGTGGCAGTGGCAGAGGTGCGGGCACTGGCCCGGGGCGCCCTGCACGGCCGGGCCCAGCACCAGGAGGCAGGTCCCCAACAACAACCAGCTCACACAGCGCATCCTGGACTCCTCGGCTGCAGAGCTTCAGCACCAGCAGCAGAAGAAGAAGAAGAAGAAGAAGAGAGTCCCCAAAGAGAAGCTGAGAGAGAGAGAGAGAGGAGGGGAGCAGAGAGACATTCACTTTGAGAGGAGGACGACTGGTCAACAGAACACACAGCTCTATTTATAACGTTCAGTCCTGGAGGGAAAAAAAGTGAGGAGGGCTCTGCCAGGAGGAGAGAGCCAGAGGTTTGAGGAGGAAGTCAAGTGTCTGTGAGAGTTTAACCCTGAAGGGGCAGGAGGACGTCGCGCCTCCGTCCACACATCTGCAGGAATCCTGGCGATTCCTCTTTGAACGTGTCCTGAGGTCAGGCGGGAGCGCCGAGGCGGGAGCGCCGAGGCGGGAGCGCCGAGGCGGGAGCGCCGAGGCGGGAGCGCCGAGGCGGGAGCGCCGAGGCCAGATGCCGCCATTGTTTTTCAGTCTGCGGCGGCGGCGGCGGCGGCTCCCGTGCAGCCGTTTCATAACCTGTAATAGTCTCCAGATGTTTGAAGTGCAACAATCGCCATCATCATCATCATCATCTGAATACCACTGTACATTCCTGCCGCATTCTCTCGCTCGCCCTCCGAGCGCCGCCGCTCGTTAGAGCTGATTGGTGGAGATCAGGTTTCCGTCTGTCGGCGGCTGAACGAGGTGGAAACAGAACAAAGAGGACATTCCTGCCACCTGCTTTTAATAGTAATCATAATAATAATGAAGGAAAAGGATCCGGATCGGGTGATTTCAATCGATCCACCCAGGATTCATGGAGTCCAGAGACTCAACACATCCAACATTTGACTGGGAAAATCGTTTCCTCCGTGGTTTCACAGTAACGTCCTGAGTCCAAAGAACTTCTCTTTCTGCATTTGTTCAATTTACTAAATATTTTCTCTTGATTCTTGCGATTTACAGATTTGAACAGATTCATGGTTCAGCAGAAACAGAGTTCCCACAGCAAGTAAAAAAAAAACCTTAATTGGTCTTAAAATGTCAAACATTGACCATTATTTGTTTTAATCTCATGTTGAATCTTTTTGTCATGACTGGTTTGAATGCTCTTTTCAGGCGGACAGTTTCATCCGGTGGTTTTATCTCCGGGATGTGACGGACGTCTCTGAACCTTCATGTCTGTGTGATTGACAGATCGGATACGGAACCACAGAGAACAGTCCGGTGACGTTCTGCGGTTCCCCGCTGGACAACATGGAGAGGAAGAGCCAGACGGTCGGATTCATCATGGACCACGTCGAGGTCTGACATCACTGCTCAACATGCTCGTACGCAACTTCACCACTAGATGGCACTAAATCCTGCACGCGCCATCTTTCAGACACAATTCCCCCAGAACCTTTAGTGGCAGACGAGGAATTCTGCTCATTTTCATTCATGAAAAACATTTGAACCCAAGCCTTTCTCTCAGCGCTCAGTTTATTGGGTTGAGATGTTACAAACATGTCGATGGGTGAAATCCTTCTCAGGCTAAAATCGTGAATCCTGCCTCGGGAGAGCTGGTGGCTCTGGGCGAGACGGGCGAGATCCTGATCCGAGGATACTGCGTCATGCTGGAGTACTGGAACGACAAGCAGAAGACGGACGAGTGCATCAGCAAGGACGGCTGGTACAAAACCGGGTGAGTGACACCACACACACACACACACACACACACACACAGGTGGCGGTGGGATGATATTTGTGCCGTGTTTCCTGCAGCGACCTCGGCAGCATGGACGCCTTCAGCTACTGTCGCATCCAGGGACGGATCAAAGACATGATCATCAGAGGAGGAGAGAACATTTACCCGGCGGAGATCGAACAGCTGCTGCACACACACCCCAAAGTCATGGAGGCTCAGGTCCGTTCACCTCATCGGAACTTCAGTGGACGTCCCATAAGGAAAATGGATTCTGAGGTGGGACTGGAACCCACAACCCTCCTGTGTGTGTGTTGATCAGGTGGTCGGCGTGAGAGACGAGCGAATGGGTGAAGAGATCTGTGCCTGCATCAAAGTGGTGGAAGGGGAGCAATGTACGGCAGAGGAGATCAAAGCCTTCTGCAAAGGCCAGGTAAACCCCGCCCCCTTTGAAAAAAGACTTTGATTCATCATGATTCATTTCTACTTCCTGATTCTCTCCTCATCTGCCCCGCCCCCTCCTGCCCCCTCCTCCTGCCCCCTCCTGTCAGATCTCTCACTTCAAGGTTCCTCGCTACATCCTGTTTGTGACCAGCTTCCCTCTGACCATCACCGGGAAGGTAAGACTCCGCCTCCGGCGAGCTGTGCATAGATACAGTATTGAGTCAATTACTCGCTGCTGTGACAAATGAGGCTCCGCCCCCTCCGCTGCTGGAGTGTCTCTCCTGAGACGCACTTTGAGTCGACCGTCGACCCGAACGCCCCCAGACAGGAGCTATTAGCTCGTCTGCACGCACACCACGTCCTGGGCCGGGTCAGGGGGGCGGAGCCACCTCGTCCCACAGCAGCCAATCAGATAAGATGTAGACCACCCCCCCCTCCTCCTCCTCCGTTTAATTTACAGCTGCAGCTGTGATCTCTGCAGATCAGCTGTCTTTAGTTTCAAGAGACCGTTTGTAGTTTTGATACAGTTTGTCAGCAGCAGGGGGCGGAGTCCACAGAGAGATATATTTGTTTACGACTTCAAACCGACGCATTCTGATAAATAACGAGTCGGACCACCGAAACGAAGTCGTCAGTCAGATACAGTAAAGAAGGTGCGTGTGTTCAGCAGCAGGGGGCAGCAGTACGTTAAATCTCGTTAAGACAAATTCATTTCATAAAGCAAAAGCGAAACTCCTGGCCTTTACTTTGAAATCCGTACAGGAAGTGACGTTAATCTTACTCAAAATAGAGCTGTATAACTAGTGGTAAAAAAGCGGTACTACAGGGTCGAAGCCACACGTTCACAACCTCCTGTTCGTCTCTTTAAAGTTGCACATTAACATCACACTAATGATTCTTTAAAAACTTGAAAAAATACACACTGCCCCTTTAAACAATCTGTTCATTCACATCTCTCTTTGTTTTTCTCTCAGGTGCAGAAAAACAAACTGCGTGAGGAGGTGGAGAAGAAGCTCGGACTCAAGTGAAGACGGCTGCTCGTATCCCGTGAGATGTGACGTACTGAGCCTTTAACTTTAAATACAGTCACATAAAGTCTTTGTACATATTTGTCTTAAAGCAGTTGGGACCAAAACCACCCATGGACTTTAAAAACAAAGATGGAGGAAGTGCACTTCCTGTCAAAGCTACATATCCACATTACACACCTGTATCTGTGTCAGCCAATCAGGAGTCAGTATCAGCTGTCAATCAATCAATCACAAAACCACAGAAAGCATCTTGAATCTGATCTGTGTTTTATAATATGCTCATTTTAAAAGGGGGCGGAGCCTGTGGTTACTTTTGATTCCCAGAACCAAACCACTGTGATTTGTTGACGATAAAAAATGTACAGATTATCTCTTTAAAGGTGCAGTGTGTCAGATTTAGGTGTATCTCTATTGGCTTCAATCAATTCAAAGTACAAATGTTTTATTTAAAACATCTGAACGTACAAAGTGTTTCCATGCCATTTACATCTTTGTTTACAGTCTAAAGCTCCAACAACAACAACTCGAGGTCACAGCTGCAACACACAACCTCACCTCTAGATGCCACTCGATCCTACACACTGCACCTTTAACAACGTGAGACAGAAATGTGACTATTTTTTTATATTTTACAAAAACATGAATTAAAGGTTGGACCGTGTTATTAAAACCAGAGGTGGGAGTTTCTGTTTTTACAGGAAGAGCGGAGGTATTTTTATTGATCTCGGCGGCGGGCGGGCGAGCGAGAGAGCGAGCGGGCGAACGCCCCTTTAAGTCTCCGGAATGCGGTTGAGAAACGCGCCAATTAAACGGGTTTGCGGTGAGCGGAGGAGCGAGCGAGCGCGGAGCTCAGACTGTGAAGAATTTCCTCCACAGTCTGAGACGGGACGCGACCCGTTCACCTGCAGGATCACATGTCGTCTCCCGTCTGGACCCGAAGCTGCGAAGCCACAAAGAACCCACCCTCCGTTTTCACATGTCTCTCATTCCACACAGCCCCGGTTCTGAATGTGACGGTTTCCCTGCCGACGGAAGCGAAGGAATGTGGGTTTGAGTGGAAACGACGTGGCGACTTTCATTCGGCCGTTTGTTTGGAGAAGAAATATTATGATGACTTCTGTCTCAACACTTCAAACTGATTCAACCTCGAGGAAAACGGGTGTTTAATGTTGTGATGTTGATGTGGGGTCCTCACCGTGTGTGTGGTCCTGAGCAGAAGCCCTCAGTCGGTCCAGGCGCCCTCCGGTGGTGAGAAGAGGAACCGCAGCTGAACTCCATCGGGCTCCTGTCGAGGAAAAGCAGGAGGTTAAAAATATTTCAGACGAGATTTTGGTGAGTAATTAGGAGTTAATCATAAAAGAGAAATTCAGACATTCATTTCTTTTTACTTTAAACCGTTTCAAAAATCTGGAACGAGAGAAAAAAAATTCTATTGTCACAGGGAAGTTTTCTACAACGGACCAACTATTTATAAACAACCTTCACAAGACAAACGGTGAAAAGACGTGTCACATTCTGTTTTTTCAGTGTTTGTTGTTATTTCCAATTACTCTGTTTTTCCTTTTTCTTCCTTTAAATATGACAAATCTGAATTTTGTACCAATGTAACTGAAATAAAAAAAGAAAACTAAATGAATAAGAAATGTGTGTTGAAGGTTTTGTAGCCTGATTGAATCAAAGGTCTGTTCTTGGTCCTGATCATTCTAAGTTCCTAAACAGGAAGTTGTGATTTGGAGTGTCCACATACTTACGTCCACAGAGAGGAAAGCTCGCGTCCGGTCCGGATCCCTCAGGAGTCTTTGGGGAGCGGGATCCCCACGGCCGTCTGCTGCCCCTGCATCTCCTGCCGGGCCCGGAGAACCTGGTCTGGGCTGCAGAAGTCCTGCAGGAACACGGCCGCCAGGTTCCTCAGACGAGGACTCTCTGAGAGGGAGAAGCGCATCATGCACTGCAGGACGGACGGGTGCGCGATGTCAGGGCGCGACGCCGGCGTGCTGAGGTTCATGAGCGTGGTGACGGCCGACAGAACCGTCTCCTCCCTCTGACTGGACAGACAGTCTGTGACCAGGCGGATCCCGTTGTTCTGCAGGATGAGGTCTCTGCACCGCGGCTCCATGCTGAGGTTACACAGGCCTCCTGACGAGGGGGGAGGTGAGAGGGTGAGGGGGTGAGAGGGTGAGGGACAGACTGGGAGGAGCTGTGCTTGTGATACTCACCGATCCCAAACTCCACAAAGTTCTGGTTCTCCTCCGTCAACATGTCCATGAAGAGGTCTGGAACCTGCAGCTCCCTCAGATGATCCATGTTGTTCGGGTCGTACGCAAAGTTTGCAAGATTAGCCAGAACTTGTTCCTTCGCCTCTGATGTAAGAAAGAATTTTACAACGTCAATAAAAATCATTAAAAACTGTTTTAAAAACACTGCTTCATATTAAATGAATAAATAGAGTCGTGAAGAAGTGAAAATAAGGGAGTAAAGTAAGACGTGTGAAAACCTACAATCTGGAACATTTAAATAGTATAGTTTTAAAAAGTCAGAGTATAGTATGACATCCATATATATATATATATATAT
>JAFBJT010108306.1:0-14181 GCA_016785325.1 Chascanopsetta lugubris
CAGAGAGGTGCCCAAGAGAGGGAGAGAGAGAGAGGAGGCCACCGGCACACGGCTCGAGTCAGCCCCGGAATCCGCCGCGTCTCTTTCATGGCTGTGGCACGCAAAATCAAAACTTTGCTGACCGTCAACATCCTGGTGTTCGTGGGGATTATCCTGTTCTCGGTGTACTGCAGGATCCAGGACCGATCCGAGGAGCTCATCCAGCTGGGGCGCATCTCGGACCAGAGGCTGCGAGCCAGGAATGGCAAAGTTTCCAACTTGGTGGACAGGCAGTCGATTCTGCTGAGGCTGGAGAGGCTGGAGGATGTGGTCTACAACCAGTTGAACGGTACGTGGGGGGTTGTGAACCCATGACCTGCTGGATGTAGAGCATGAGAAACGCTGTGGGTTTCACCCACCACTGTTTTCCGTAGAGATCTAAACTACTGTGCAGTCTTGAGAACTTTTTGGAATTGTGTAGGGCAGCTGTCCCCTGACCAGTGAGTCAGAGGTTAAATTCCCCGCCTCCCCCCATTCTGTAAGGTGTCCTTGGGCAAGACACTGAACCCCACATTACCCCAGGTACTCACAGATAGGACGTGCTGCTCATACAGGCACAGTATGAATGTTTGAGTGACTGGATGAATGTAAACTGTACTGTAAAAAACTTTGAGGGGTGTTCAAGTCTTGATAAAGTGCTATATGAATATTTATCATTTAGAATTAAAGGCACAGTGTGTAAGACCTGGTGACCCTCACCCTTCCCATTCAAGCATGCAGGAGAACCTATGGTAGACTTCAGTTGTCTTTAAAGCTCAAAAAATGTTCATTACATCCACTCTGGGCTATTGTGAAAACATGGCGGCCCCCATAGGTGTGGACCTGCCACTGGTGTAAATTTACATTAAAGGGCTTATTTAAAGGTAATGTAAAAAAAAACAAGTCATACATTGAGGTGATCATGCATCCGTGATGTCGGTACATAATTGTTTTGTAATTCTACTACAGATAGAAGTAACAAAAATGGACTGAAATCTTACGACACTGCACCTTTTAATCCATGCAACTTGGACTTGAAATGCAATTTGTGTTCTTCAGATTTCATCATGGAATGCATGACAAACACCTTTCCGCAGACTCTTGAGCTTTGCATCCTCAGAGCCTGTATTGGTTCAACTAAGCCTGACTTTCCTCATGCGGCACTGCCACACATGACTGAAGCTCGTTGAGAAGCTAATGAAGCAGGCTGGTGCATTACAGTGTCATACTTTCCATGCATCTCCCTCTCCCCCCTTTGTATCTATAGACTACTGGGTTGTTACTCGAACAGCCCATCGCACTGTGACACCCCCTTTCCCAATAGCTGACTCCTAGAGGAGCTGCTCTCTGACCAGAGGGTTGGGGGTTCGATTCCCGTCTCCCCTCTTTCTGTATGCTGAGGTGTCCCAGTTACTGATAGATACAAAGTGCTGCAAACAGATGCATATGAACGTTGGAGTGACTGGTGAATGTAAACTGTACCGTGAAGAACTTGGAGGGCTCTTCAAGACTTGATAAAGTACTATATAAATATTGCGTCATGGAATTTCCTGGAATCTATGGCAAACTCCTTTCTGCAGACTCTTGAGCTTTGCATCCTCAGAGCCTGTATTGGTTCAACTAAGCCTGACTTTCCTCATGCGGCACTGTCACACATGCTGCCTCTGAAGCTCGTTGAGAAGATAACGAAGCAGGGTGATTCCATGCGTCTCTCCCTTTTGTGTCAATCGACTTTAGCGGGTTGTTACTCCAACAGTCCATCACACTGTGACACCCCCTTACCCATAATTGACTCCTTGTAAACTCCACATAAACTTTCAGATTGAACGTGTGATACCCCCACCCCCCCTGCATAGACCAGAGCCAGCCAGACCCCGTGTCCACATCAGCTCCTGTCACTCCACCGCAGGCACTTCTGCTGAAACATATCAGATTTAACAAGCTGTCTGACTTTTGAAGGGGAGCCTAATGTAATGGCTTCATAACGGAATGACAGACTTGTATTTCATTACATGGCCATTAGTCTGTGAGGCAGATGATTTTTTTTGTCTCCTCAGCAGAGCAGCAATCTTTAAAATGTCTTATCTTCCTCACAGTTTAGTCTCCTGAGGGAAAATCCCAGCAGATCAGAGCCACTGTTAAGGATGCAGCCGCGTGTGTTTGCTCACATGGATGTAGGGTGTAGTTTATATTTATAATTCAGCATTAAAGGAGCATAATGGCATTGAATTCCATCAGTGTTAAGTGAGTTCAGTGATTCGATCACATGCACCATGCTACTGTGCATTCAAATTACTATATTCATGGCGTGAGAGTAAATCCAGCCATAATGGGTTTCAAGGCACTGTTTAAACACATAACATTTAAAGGTGCAGTGCACACAGCTTTATGTGTTAGAAATGAGTTGTATTACTATTTGACAGGAACTGCAATGGTAAACAATGCGCGTGTCAAACTTGTGGCCCGTGAGCCAAATGTTGCTGAGGGCTTAAAGGCATTTGATTGTCCAAAAATAAAAGTCTAAAGCATTTGTAACTTGAATAAATGATAATCAAGTATGAAGATTAAGTAGTAATCACATTTAGTCCCACAATTAAAACTGGCCCCTTGAGAACAACCATGATGCTGATGTGGCTCTCTGTGAAAATGAATTCGACACCCCTGGTATACAAGCACCAGCTTTGTATAGTTTTTAATGGAAGACGTCAAATGTAGGAAGTATAATTTCAATAATAATGATCCGTTGATGTGATCTACTTTAGAGCTGAGAGACTCTTCGTTATTACATGTAAGGACACGCACATTTTAAATTGGTCATATACGGCACAGAGCTAACAAGGTATCGGGCCTCAGTGGCATCACTTCTTCTCTTTGTCTCGGGTCCGTCTGATCCGGAGACAAGTTCCAAGTCGGAGAAGATCACAGCATGGCTTCGGCGCATTACAGCACAAACACATCCTAATGGTGTCAGAGTCTTCACCTACACAGCCATTTCAATTCCGAATCCCGCCCGTCAGTGAAAGTGATGGCTCCTCCAGCCAAATAATGAGGACTCTGCCTTGCCATTATACTGGACGGCGGTGAAACGTTGCTGCCTAACAAAGTGTAGCTGATTGATTTTTAATCTATCAGTGAAGTCGGTACCTATTTGCCAGCTCTCGCTTCTCCCCTGGGGAAAGAGGAACTTTGTCGTTTGGTGTGAAATGCAGGCTACTGTCGCTCGGCATGGGGACGGAGTTAGAGGGACGGGGCCGTACTCATGATACCCATTTAACAACAGTTTCAAAAAAAGGCTGAGTAACACAAATAACATGAAACCGGAACAGTTGAAGCCACTTTCTCACTCTAACAACCACAACCGGTGGTCCGTCGCTACACTTGACCGTTTCCTCAGCAGTCGGCGGTAAAGGACGTTTCACAGCTTCATGGCCCAAATATAGAGCGGCCACCGATTTATTTTTTTTTATTTGCTCCCCCTGCCTGCTTTTGATATCACGCCCGAGCCTCCGCAGCTATTTGAGGGTCACTCTGTCACTTTGAGTTATGCTTGGCATCTGGCATCGGCCCAGCAGGCATTTCCTCTCAAAAAGCACAATGCATCCTCTCAGTCACTTTGCTTTATATAGAGACAATGCATTAGAGTCAGTCATCCTCATACGGTGGTCCTGCTGTGGTGCCGGAAATAGAGTGCGCGTGTTTATGTGTGCGGACGGCTATTAATATGTGTTTGGGAAAGTTCTCTCTGAACTTTTTAGTACATCCCCGGAAGGATCTTGTCTGTGCAGCCGCCACTGGCTGAATCCTTCGTTAGCCGCGCCCCTGCATCAAAGTCATCGTTCGTGAATGCGACTGCGTCCGTCGTCGACCGCCCCCCATCCTTCCCGAGCTGCGTCCTTTGTTCGCTGTGCCCCTCATTAGCTGTGTCCTTCACCATCTTTCATCAGCTAACTAGCTGAATCCTTTGGCGACTGCGTCCTTCATCGTTTGCACCTTTCGTCGACCATGTTCCTACTTTCTTCATTGGCCAGAATTTAAAAAACGTCGCAATGAATGGCCTTTCTCTCCTGGAGGCTTTTCCAGAAAGTTCACAAAAACTCTCCGTGTTTCGTTTCAACGCTTCTTCAGAGCGGTTCGTATCAACTAGCGCCTCCCCAAAGTCGTGCGGTGAAACAGTTGGATCTGTGCCAGGGAAAACCAGCTGGCAGGTGGGACCTCGCTGATCAAATGATCAGCCCAGTGTCATCAAAATCAGTTAGGAGACAAACTAATGCTACAAAAGCCGCTAGAAATACAACCTGACTGGTGGCTAACATCCAAACTAAAGTCGCACGTGGAGGTGAAAAAAGGGAAGGACGTGGCTAACTGCTGGTGTTATTCCTAGTAGCTATTAATCTGCCTCATCTTCCCCCTTCCAATGACTCCTGCTCAGTGTTTAACCTCCCTCTTTAAACAGGATGAGTTAAATGTATCCATTTGCCGTGGCTAGTGAACGACGCTGCGATGTCGCTGCATGTGTGCAGTTATCGGCCTGTGTCGACTCAGCTGGGTTGTGTGAGTTCACTGAACTGTGTGTTCTGTTGTGGTTGTTAATGTACAGAGAATCAGCACAAAGAACACTGACTGAACCAGGTAACCTGGATAAAGGAGAGCGATGCCTCTGAGCCTCGGGGCCAAGGTCGACTGTCCCTCAGTTTGTGCTCTACAGAAAACATTTGCTCTCGCTCTGATCCATAAATACTGATGGTGAGCCTGCAGGTGAATATAAGGAGTTGTGTATGATAAGCACATCGAGCGGGATTTGCTGTTGTTTAATACACATCTCCTGGTGAACTTTATGAATGCCTGTTGTGTGTGCCTATGTGTGTCAGAGTGCTTTTAAAACATAGCTCATGGTCGGGTCGCACTTTGCTGTGGAAAACAATGGATATTTGGTTGAGCCTGAATAGTTCCTGATGACATTTGAAGGAGCCTTCCAAATGAAATCATTCAGATATTCATGTATGGTTTGATTTTTTACAGTTGACTCTGAAAGCAACAACGAACATAAAGAAACATCATAACCAGATCGCCTACATACACATCATGCATGTCCAATGGGCCAAACTCCAGGCCTGCGGGCCAAACCTGCAGAGAGCTCAAAAGGTGTATGTTATGATAGCACAGAGCTATGTGCTTACATAATCTTACATCTACACGCACATGCATATACAATAACTGTAGCTTGAATACATTGTTTTACAATATCTTAAAGAGTGGTTACCACTGGCCCTTTGACGGCAACCATAGTGCTGATGTAACCCTGGGTGAAAGTTAGTGAGAGACCCCTGATATACGTATGTCTACATATTTGTGTAGGTGCATCATTTTACTGTCTTTTTTATCTTTCTGATTTTGCTTTTTCATCCAAAGGTCATTTGTTTTCTTTCAGTTTTCTTTATTTTTATTTTTTTTATGAATGCGTCTGTCACATGGTACGCACTTCATCAACAAACTCCCAAGCCAGACGTCTTGCTGTTTTCTCACAACAGCCCTTTCAGACCTCATATTTGGGGTGTCGGACGGGACATTAGCATTCACACATGTAGCCCTTCTGAGGAGGAACCAGAGGATCTCTGCTGGGCAGTGCATGTCTGAAAAGAGCTGTTTGGACAGTCTGGGTCCAACTGGTGACCTCAACCAGCTTAGAGTGAAGTAGGAGATATTTGTTGTTTCTTAGCAAATATCCTAGCATTGGAAAATGGGCACCATCTCCTGTTAAAGGTGGAGTGTGTAATATTTTGGTCAATTTTTTGTCACTTCTTTCTGTAGAGTTAGAATAACAAAACAATTATATACAGGCATTTTTATGAATGTATAGTCACCTCAATGTAAGCCTGAAATGAGCCCTTTCATGTATTTTTACATCAGGAGGGGGTCCTCTCTATGGGGGGAGCCATGTTTTTACAATAGCCCAGATTGGATGCAATAAGCATTCTTTGAGCTTAAATGGCAACCTCGGGAAACCATAGGCTCTGCTGCATGACCGGATGGGAAGGGTGAGGTGATGGATACAAAATGCAACTCCACCTGCAGATGTCACCAATTCTTCAAAACACACAACACACAACACGAGACACACACAAAAACAGAAGGAGCAGGAAAGTGTTGTGATGACTTTAGGTGCAGATGGTACATTCTGTGTCATGAGAGAGAATTTATATCTACAATTCACAAACAATAACCACGGGCACAACTCCCTCTCTTCTCTTTATGCACTTCACACCCTGAAACATGAAAAGGGATCACTCACTGTTACATAATTCCTTGCGGCAATGAGAACTCCGGTCTGGAAACATTCGCTGGCTGTCACTGTTCCTCCATGATTTGTCTCGAGCCCTTTAAAGGGATCTTTAATCATATCCTCATATCCCAGGTCACTGCCCCCTTTTCTCGAACCGTGCACAGACCACAAATTGTGTTCTATGGCCACCGGGGATCGCGATGGTGAGAGGAGGACTTGGTGCGCCAGTAGCTATCACTATGTCGGGCAGTGATATTAAGTAATTGCGCGTTCCCTTTGTTGTTTATCGCCGACCAATGGCAGGCCACGGTGGCTAAGGCGAGGGTCCAATTAGATCAGAGGGACATAAACAAGTCGGGGAGTTCGTTTTTTATGGCAGCGTGACGGATGGTGAGCACACTCCCTATATGAGGAGACAACACTGAAGCTTTATCGGCAGCTCATTCAGTGACGAAGTAACATGAGGGTTATCGTGGTGCAGCTTCAGAGGGGAGAGGCGCCATCCCTGGGTAATCAGATGAGGGGGTTTTAAGCTCGATAACGAGCTTATGAAGCTGCGGTTTGACCTGAAGAAGTGCATTCACCAGCAAATTCCTCCTCACCTGTACCTCACCTGCCGGAGTGTGTGGAATCCGCATGGCCCGGATTTAAACCCTTACTGCCTGAATCTATTTACAACTATGTGGCATTCAAGCAGATGCTAAACTTAAGTCAAGATTGACAATTTGACTATGAAATGGTAAATGTCTGTATTTATAAAAGAGCTCTATCAAGTCTTGAAGACCTCTCAAAGTGCTTTACAGTACAGTTAACATTCACTCAGTCACACAAACACTCATACTGTGCATCTATTTTCAGTGCTTTGGACACTTCAGCATATGGAATGGGCGAAGGTGGGAATCGAACCCCAACCTTCTTGTCAGAGGACAGACCTCTCAGTTACAGCTACCCCACATACAATAGATATAAATTGAGGTATGATGCAAATTGGTGACATTTGTCATAATTGTAAATAAACAAATGAGTGAAATCAGGCATAATTTGGCATGATTGTTAATTCATTTGTATTATGATTTTACATAGTGCTGTTACCTATTTATGTAGATTAAACCTTATGTACTGTTACTTGTACTTGGCATTTACTGTTGACAGCAAACAATTACTCTTTACACAATTTGATCTTTACTATGCGTCTGACAATAAACACAACAATCTTGAATCTCTGGAACTGCATTATCAAAGCATTTAAAATATATGCACAGGAGTTTGTATGCACCTAAATACAGCATTATTCAATTAGAGCAAATACAATGCAATGTAGCAATGCACAATCCTACATGCCTAGTGAAGCAAAAATGCAACAAACTGACATGCGAATAACTTCCTCAATTTTCGTCCCATGTTGTCTTGTCTGATACATCAGCAGTAGAAGCAGCCAATAAGATGGTATGTTATGGTATATTTATCTTAGCAACACTAAATGGCGAGAAAGTGCTTCCAATACCATTCTTGGTATGTGTCAAATATGCATCAACAGGCATTAGTGGAATACATAGGCCACCTCTGTCAATTGTCCAAAAGGTTTTATGAATGAATGCGTGAATGAATGAAATCTTATCATGGAATAAAAATGAAAGATTCACGCACACAGATTTAGCTTCCATTACCATATCTACCAAGAAACAGAAAAGCATTTTTTAACATCAGAGTTTGTCTTATTGGGATTTTGTAGGTCAACGCAGCTAATATTCATTTTGAAATCCAGCACAATGCACTGATGTTCAGTCAGCACAGACAAAACAAGATTAAAAGAATTAGCTCAGCGCTTGCTGAATCCCAAACAGCCTCGGTTTGTGTCGCTCTCAGGGCGTCCTCTTTATGTGCGGCGCAGTAATAACGGTGGCCGACTTCCCACTCGAAACTCTCGCTCATTATTGCAACAGTGGCTCCTTGATTTCAGACAGGTGGACGAGAGCAGGCATATTTCAGCCCTGTGGAAGTGACACCCATCGCGCGCTGGATTTCATCAGCACAACGCAATGAAAATAATGATCTTTAAAACGGAGCCTGGTGAGCGGACGCGGCGCTGTGCAGGTTCGCGCCCCTCTGACCGCCGCTGTCTTTATCAGAAATGAGCCGTTGTCCCGCGGCGGCTCACGGTCACATCGCGGCTCTTGTCATCAGCCATGCATGTCACTCCCTGGGCCTCCTCTCCCAGTGCGTAGGTGCTGATGGGATGGCAGCCTCACAGGCCCCAGCTGCAGCACCAGATATGCTTCTTATCTGTAATGCCCAATTATGGCAACGAATCCGACGTTGTTTATATGCTAAGCCTGCTGGGGCAAAGACGGGATGAGGAATGAGAGATGTCACTCTCGCTCTCTCTCTCTCTCGCTCTCTCTCTCTCTCTCTCTCTCTCTCTCTCTCTCTCTCTCCCTCCCCCTCCTCCACACACACTTGATGCTCTGACTGTATCTTAATGATACACATCGCTGTGCTCCCATACACTGTTGTGCGTCGTGTAATGACACCGGCAGCGGGGACTGGGCGCAGCGAGGCCCGATGATATGAAATATATTGTGATAATGATATGCAGATGAGGCCGGGTTCCAGAGAAGAGATTCACAAATGGATGAGGATCAATTCTGCTCAGGCTTAAAGGAATGCGGATAATGAATTCAGTGGCTCACCTGACGAACCACAGATGGAGCGATCGCTCGTCTTGTTTACGCTGCCGCCGCCGCCGCCACCGCCTCGATTCATTCAGTGATTACAATGCCATCATTAAATCATGGCATCCCATGTAGGAGGGCGTAGAGGTCAGCTTCTCCGGCTCCAAAATTAATTATGTAAATATGTTTTCATCACGTCTCCGCACTGCGATTGTTTATCTGTATTGATTTTCTACTTGTTTATAACTCTCGCGTATGTAAGCACAATGAGAACATGATCGATTTGAACAGATTTGTAATTATTCATTCATTTTTTTCGTCATCAGATTTATATTATCCATCATAGAACACAGATGTTCTTCATATGTGGATCTTACCACACAGTCATCTGATTCATACGTCTGTGATATAAAATATACCAGTAATATTCCAAGAGATTGTTCGTGCATGTGAGAACAGAAACGTTCTGAAATGGTCTTACTGAAAGATATCTAAACAAATACATCATTGGCTTTATGATGTGTGACATGGCAGTTAAAAATGCATGTAAATGGTCATTGCAGCAACTTGGACAATGTTAATGGTTCATGGTAAAGCTGTAGCCTTCACTGATTTGTTGGATATCGATCACACAAGCCCCCCATCCTGAGCAAAACAACCAGCATTAGCCAGGGCCAACAGGGCTGAATACAACATGGATAATCAATAACAAATGATCTTTTCTGTTAACAGCACTTTGGCATTTTAATGGTATGTTTTGCTAAGGTGTTTGCAGAGAGCTTTTGTGTTGGTGAAGCTTGTTTTTGTTTAAAAACTATATGAAAAAACTATATTGAGGAAACTATACATCTTTGCCCTTATAGCTCAGACTATGAATTGAATATGGCACAGTGTAGTATGTGAATAGCATATCAGTGTTGATTAATGGTCAGCCTGTCTTTGGTTAATTAAATACTTTATTACGAACTTCACATACTTCACATCCATCATTGAACATGATGCAGTCAATGTAATCTCTGCTGTCCTCCCGACACTGTCTCCTCCACCTGGTTTCGAGCAATAGTTAGACAGTGCAGGTAAAGCACCAGGTTAGGTTTGACCCATAGTATCGGTTTAATTGATACGTGAGAAGTTCCAGACCAATGCACAAATTAGACTGAAATGCTTGTACTTAAGAAGTAAAAATGTCAACAAAGGCTGTGTGATTCCACTGGGGCAACGCAGTATTACTATGCTAAGTATTAATATATTAATACATCTACTCTTGTATTTATTTTGTTGTATTCATTAGTTGTACAATTATGCAGTTATTTTCTTATTACTGTTATCCGTTAACTGTATATAAATATGAAAGGTTATAATTATGTGCCGATGTAATTGAATGCTGCGAATTTTTTTACAAAAAGTTTAAACAATAAAAAGAAATATATATATATATATCAGATACCTCTGAATGAAAACAATGCAGTCTGTGTTGTACACAGGCAGGAAGAGGCCGACTCAGACAGAGGCTCTTTACTGAATGAAGCGTCACTCATGACAGATGCTCTTGTCGAACTCCAGGTCCGCGCTGCTGTTCTTGCATATTTGAGCCCGTTCCTGCCTGGTGACCTGAATTCCTCGGAAGGACAACGCCCCATTGTTTTAACATAATTCAGGAATCTGTGCAAGCACTTTCAAAAATCACAGCCGTTATCCTCCTGACATGCCGACTGGAACGAATGAACCTCACGCTGCTCACATGGAGTTTCCTTTTTCCTTTGAAGTCTCAAAAAAAAAGAAAAAGAAGCGGTCCGGAAAAGATCTCTCAATCTCTCTGTACTCCCATCACCATCAATATTTAGAGCTCGGCTGCATCACTTTGGACATGCGTGAATCCCCTCCTGCGGTTAAATCATTCATTAAAGAGAGGGTGGGAGGGTCATCTTAGAATCTGAGGCTCGAATCAGACAAAGACTGAAGGCTACTGTTTAATGTGTCATGTCCGGGGGATTTGCTCGAATGGATTGCGATGATTTTGTCTACTCGGACACAATGAGATTTAGTTTGCGGCAAGGATCCAGCGTCCAGCTGAGTGGATGAAGCAGATGCTGGACTGTAATTGCTTTTGAGTGAGCTCATGCTATACAGTGATGCAGGGCACATGACGTAATCACCACATGGGAGAAGGTTTAGCATGGGAAGTTTTCAAAATCTCCACAGATATGATCTCGCACCATTCATTCTGCTTTTACATGTGTTTCAGTCACAGCCCTGCACTGTGTGTGCAGCGTGAGGCTTTGATCATTGTCGTATTCCTTTACCAGAACATAACAATAGTCCATTTACTGGCTGCTTTTATACCAAGTGCCTCATAGGATCATGTGGACATACATTTTTAACTCAAAGCCAGAACGGAGCTCTTTGTTCTTCGAGTCAGTGCGATGCTCTACACGGTCCAATTATTCCTTTCAAGGAATGTATTAAAAGCTTCTATTTTTGTTTGTGCACGCTGCACGCTCCATTTTTTGATTAAAGGGAAGTTGCTGCGGAAAACATTTTGCTGATGCATATTCACTTTTTTGTATCTTTCTGCTTTTGTCCAAATAAATCTTGCAGGAAGTGGAAAAAGCATGAAAGATCAGACGGATACGCCACTATTAATTACAATAGGGCCTTTGCATCGCTCGGTGCTTGGACCCTCATAACAAACAGCTTCAATCTGCCCCTGCACCACATCTATGGTCCAATGACCTGCCATGTTGTTCAATTCAGACTCTGTCCTGCAGTGTGAATGTCGTCTTATGACTACGTTCACACTGCAAGACATAATGCTCAATTCAGATTTATGGTGCTCAGATCTGTTTTTTTATTGACTTGTTCATGTTGGTGTTTGAATGTGGCCAATATCCAATAATAGCCAGTAATATAGATTTAAGAGTGAACAGATCGGTGTCTGTAACAGACCCGCATGCACCATCGAGCAATGTAACATTACAGAAGTCAACACTGAACAGCATGGAATTTGCAGAAGCAAGTGTTCATGTATTCATTTGCAAGATTACCTGCAACAGCATAAGTGAGCATGTTATGGAGGAAGCATGAAGGAGGTGAGGAGGACGAAAAAGCAAGAGAACATTTTATCGAGGAGCGGTGGGATCGGGATGTGAATTCATTTTGCTACACGACTTCTCTCCGAGTTTTAGGAAGTCAAGGGCTAAATGAAACCACATCTGTCTTCCATGTTGCTGTTGTTCCGGGGCAAGGAAAACATCAGGACCGCCATCACACGAATGGCGCTTTGTGGAACATCCGACCTGAATCTGATCTAGGACCACATTTGGAAGTTGTCCAAATCAGAATTGAAAATATCCAGATTCAATGCTGTTCACACTGCCGTGAAAAAAAGCAGATCTGCGTCACATATTGGCAGAGCAGTGTGAACGTTGCCTAATCCAGTTCCATTCAGATCAGATGTGACGGTTCACATTTGTGACTGCCGTCTGAAATGGCAAGCAGGTATACCTCATTTGCATGTGGTTGTGGGTTCAATTCTCAGCCTCTCCATCCACTCTCAGATGCGTGTCTGTTTGGTCTGGTCTAATGAAACAGTAGAATTGGAAATTGTAGGACGGAAAACGTTGGGTTTTTGCTGTTCCAGCAGTTACTGCCAGAGCTGCCACCTCACGGCCAGTGTCGAGAGAGGAAGACAATACTCACCACATGGATATCGGCAAAAACCCACATTGATTGATCCCATTGATCCCTCTACATCAGGTTTTGATCATGTTGCATGGCCACATATTGGATAAATAGCCACTTAGGGACCACATACTGAGGAGACTTGATTCTGACTTTAAAATTGGAATTAATGATTGAGTTTCTGCAGCCTCGCAGCCCTGCGGGGAAATACCACAACTGAATGACATGACTCGAGGCTGTTACTGTCAATGCCTCGTACTTTTCTCGAATCTTTAAACACTCAATGACGGACAGCAGTGGGCCGGACCTTCAGGATTTATTCTGTGAGTGCCATAGTCGCTCCTTCCTTGATGGAATTTCAATCAGGGAGAGGAAGAGGCAGCCGTTGGGAAGCGGAACAACACAGTGACCACAACACAAAGCTGACAGCCATTGTTCTGCTTCCAAGAGTCATGCAGCGACAGAGAGGCCCTCCAGACTCAAGTCCCAGACTCTGGAGGGGATCTTTGTATCTGTGTGTGTGTGTGTGTGTGTGTGTGGATGACAGGGGCTGCCATGCCAGATGGTAAGGCCATGACGTGAACCCCACCCATGCTTGTCAGAATGCCACCACGCAGGCTGGTGTGGGCCTCCGTAAATCCCCACTAGTGGGAAGCAGCCAGTTTGCCACCATTCAGCTCCAATTACAAATCTTCGGCGGCACCCGAAGATTCGAGGCCGTCCAAATTTGGTGATTACTCCTCAGTTCCTGGAGGGGCTGGAGCAGAGAGCTGAGCCCTTCATCTGCATATACGCTGTGTGCTCAGTGTCTGTGTGTCCATCTGCTGATGCTGCAAAGCGACGCTGCTTGATTCTTATGTGAAAGTCAGAGTGGAAAATCAGCTCAGCTCTGACGGCAAAATATCTGATGTTATTCTGCAGCTAAACCTAAAGAGATTGGGCCAGGGAGGAGGAGGATTCGTATGATTATGATTATTATTATTATTATTATTATTATTATTATTATTATTATTATTATTATTATTATTATTATTATTATTATTATTGTTGTTGTTGTTGTTGTTGTTGCATATTCAATAGCCAAATTTGATATAATGAATAATAGTAATGTTTACTTTCCTGCTGTATTTTTGAATACACTATCCAACACTTTAAATCAAGTAAAGTAACACAATCGTAGACTCCTCTGTTCAAGTTACACTTATTGTATCAAAATTAGTTCTGTCAAATGGCTCATTTCTCTATAATATATATCATAGGATTATATCTACTGATGCATTCATGTGAAAGTGTTACTAATGCTGCAGCTACTCATTCCGCTCACTGTGTATTGTCTGTGTAGCAACATTTCCTGCAATAGATTAATTATGATGTATTGGTTTATTTAAAACGATGCAAGTGTTTTTATGCTAAGTTATTGCCTTGGGTATAACATCCAGTAATAATGCATGGAAATAAAAAATACTATTCAGTATACAGAATAAAAATGAATACTGTGTAAAACAGACTAATTCTGCTTAAGAGGATCCC
>JAFBJT010108306.1:14273-37452 GCA_016785325.1 Chascanopsetta lugubris
TCCTCTTCCTCCTCCTCCTCTTCCTCTTCCTCCTCCTCCTCTTCCTCCTCCTCCTCCTCCTCCTCCTCTTCCTCCTCCTCTTCCTCCTCCTCCTCCTCCTCTCTGATGTCCCTCCTCCTGCTCACCCCTCTTCCTCCTTCCCTCTATCTCTCCATACTTTCATATTCAAGCGATCGAAAATGCCGCGTTACCTTTACCTCCGCTTGTTCATGCTCATCCCGACCACATTAAATGTCTGCACGTTTACCAGAGGCCTCTTTGTCCTTGGGGGCTCTCAGACATAAGGGGGGCGTCATCTGCATGTAGAGATGTGCTCAGCTCTCGAGGACAAACGGAAGAGAAGTCGTGAAAGTGAAGAAGAGGAGAAGAGACGAAGAAATACAAAAACAAGGTGGCAGGAGTGAGGAGAGGAAGGATACGAGGAAGAAAGGGAGGGAAGGAGGAATGAAAACGTGGCTGATCGGAGACA
Source organism: Chascanopsetta lugubris (assembly GCA_016785325.1). Taxonomy (NCBI): domain Eukaryota; kingdom Metazoa; phylum Chordata; class Actinopteri; order Pleuronectiformes; family Bothidae; genus Chascanopsetta; species Chascanopsetta lugubris. The sequence goes on from JAFBJT010108306.1 coordinate 14,743, forward strand.
CTTAGATTGTACATACACACGAGTGACAAACACACACACACACACACACACACACTCACACACACACACACACACACACTGGTGTAATCCATCCTAATACCTCAGGGTGTGAGTGAAGGGATGAAGGAGGATCACTGATCAACATGATGACAGCAACGAGGGATGATGTTCTTACTGTGTTAGCCAAAGACTTTGAGAGAGTGTGTGTGTGTGTGTGTGTGTTTGTGTGTGTGTGTGTGTGTTATACTCATGGCATGATCAAGGTGCACAGAGGGAAGCCATTAAAAACCTAGTGTGACATATGTGCTGTGAAGCAGCGCGATTAATAACTATTAGCTAATGGCGAGAAGACTGATTTACGTTTACAACGCAGTGTTTCATTGTGTCATTTATACACAAGGTTGACAGAAAGTGTGTGTGTGTGTGTGTGTGTGTGTGTGTGTGTCACCTCCTGCTCAGCGTGCGTCAGTAACTGTAATGTAAGTGTCGGATTAGCATAAGTGCTCCGCCCCCTGTGTGTGTTTACACAACTTCTCATTACCATTCAAACCTAGTGAGCCCGGACAGATGTGGGCGTCGCCGTCACATCACAACAACAGCTACTGTACGTACTGTACGTGTGTGTGTGTGTGTGTGTGTGTGTGTGTGTGTGTGCCGCCGAGGCACCGACACATGGAACCACCCAGAGATGGATGGGGACGTTCCCCAGTGGCCACTCTTGGTACTGCAACAACAAAACAAACCCAAAATGCATTTTCCCATCGACCACTCGAGTCATGTCCAAACTCTCTGCAGGACGCCTTGTTGTTGTCTCTGTTTTTAAAGGTCCAGTGCGTCAGATTTATTGATCCCGTGAGCGTATTAAAGCCCGGCTTTGGCTCAGGATGCACAGATCGCATCCACTCACCACAAGGTCGTTGGTTTTATCCCTCTGCATTTCATGGCGTCCTTGGGCCTGACACTGAACAAGTCAGGGAGCGTGTTGAGGAATTCAGTGCAGGCGTGTGGATGGCGTGTGGATGGCGTGTGGATGGCGTGTGGATGGCGTGTGAATGGCGTGTGAATGGCGTGTGGATGGCGTGTGGATGGCGTGTGAATGGCGTGTGAATGGCGTGTGAATGGCGTGTGAATGGGTGAATGCGCGTTGCGCTGTAAAGCACTTAAAGTGGTTGGAACTCTCTGTACAAACACAATCCATTTATTAGTCAGAGTGTGTCATTCGCCCCCTGGTGGCAGTGTGAAGCAAGTACAGTAGACCGTCACCAGTAGTATGTCAACAAGACCGTAGAGTTGAGTTGATTGACAGCTGATACTGGATTGTGATTGGTCAGTGGGACCTGGAGTGAATGTAGGGCTCACTTCTCTAAGCTGTGAGGTATAAGCTGGTGATCACACACACACACACACACACACACACACAACACACACACACACACACACACACACACACACACACACACACACACACACACACACACACACTGTGACGGAAATACCTTCAATCAATTAGACAAACAACAGCCAATAAGAAGCAAGTATCCACACATCTGGGACATGTGCTCTCGACCAATCAGATCGCACATATGAAAACTACCACACACACACACAACTGGACACCATCTGTTGTCCTGCACATGGTCCAGTATGTGTGTGTGTGTGTGTGGGGGGGGGGGTTACATTCCTTGATGTACAGCCGTGCATTATGGGAATTAAAGGCACAGCTGGAACATGTTTCCGCCCAATCACAGCGCTCGGAGGAAACCCTCTCACATATATATTATACAATTACGCATCAATAATTCAGCGTTTCTGCTAAACGAGCAGATTGTGTTGGTGTGTGTGTGTGTGTGTGTGTGTGTGTGTGTGTGTGTGTGTTGTGTAATAACATATGGTTAAGATGGTGTCCTCATTAAGTCTGCATGTGGGTTAAACCTCCGTAATTAACGTTGCATTCATCTTATGAGACGTTAAATTGTATGAGGGGGGGAGGGGGAGGGGGGAGGAGGAGGAGGAGGGGCAGGGGGAGGGGGAGGGGGGAGGGGAGGGGCTACCGATGATAGGCAGCGTAACAGGAAACGGTGAACAGTCAAATACAACAGAACTTCCTGTGTTCGGGACGAGTGTCTGTGGTCTCTCTCTCTCTCTCTCTTTCTCTCTCTCTCTCTCTCTCTCTTTCCCTCTCTCTCTCTCCCCCTCTCTCTCTCCCTCTCTCTGCCTCTCACCAGCCTCTCGGACTCGGACTCGCGTCTTTTATACTCGGGCTAAATTTAGTGGAAGAGGTGGGGGGGGGGCAGTGCAGTGGCGAGACAGTTGGCAGTGCAGTGGCGAGACAGTTGGCAGTGCAGTGGCGAGACAGTTGGCAGTGCAGTGGCGAGACAGTTGGCAGTGCAGTGGCGAGACAGTTGGCAGTGCAGTGGCGAGACAGTTGGCAGTGCAGTGGCGAGACAGTTGGCAGTGCAGTGGCGAGACAGTTGGCAGTGCAGTGGCGAGACAGTTGGCAGTGCAGTGGCGAGACAGTTGGCAGTGCAGTGGCGAGACAGTTGGCAGTGCAGTGGCGAGACAGTTGGCAGTGCAGTGGCGAGACAGTTGGCAGTGCAGTGGCGAGACAGTTGGCAGTGCAGTGGCGAGACAGTTGGCAGTGCAGTGGCGAGACAGTTGGCAGTGCAGTGGCGAGACAGTTGGCAGTGCAGTGGAGAGACAGTTGGCAGTGTAGCGGTGAGACAGTTGGCAGTGCAGTGGTGAGACAGTTGGCAGTGCAGTGGTGAGACAGTTGGTAGTGCAGTGGCGAGACAGTTGGCAGTGCAGTGGTGAGACAGTTGGCAGTGCAGTGGTGAGACAGTTGGCAGTGCAGTGGCGAGACAGTTGGCAGTGCAGCGGCGAGACAGTTGGCAGTGCAGCGGCGAGACAGTTGGCAGTGCAGTGGCGAGACAGTTGGCAGTGCAGTGGTGAGACAGTTGGCAGTGCAGTGGTGAGACAGTTGGCAGTGCAGTGGCGAGACAGTTGGCAGTGCAGACAGAAGTCATGAGAACTCAGACCAACAGTTCCCTTCCTGTCAGAGCAGGTTCATCCAAACACTCTCTGTCTCACATCATCCCCCTCGGAGGAAGGTTTTTGGTTCTCGTCCTAAACTCAAAGTCATGAGACTGTGGTGTGACTCACAGGCTCACCAGAGGGGGAGTGAGTGTGCACATTAATATTCCATCATCTTCTTGTTTTGGTGTTTGTGTCTGTGCCCTCACTCCATCTCTCTCTCTCTCTCTCTCTCTCTCTCTCTCGCTCTCTCTTTCTAAATGAGCTTCATTCCCTCTGACATGTCATTTGTTGTTTGTGTTTTTCAGAGTTTGCGCAAACGCTGAAGCTCGACCGAACGCCGCTGCCTGTTCATATAACGCCTGGTGAGTCGACTTAATTAAGATTTTTAATTAAACCCTCGTCCAGGTCGTTGTGAGTAAGTTACGGTGACACGCAGATCGAGCTGCTGGCCAATGTTTGTGGAATGAAATGAGATCTAATCTGAGGTGTGAGTCTCAGGGGTCACCACAGTCACACATTTAATGCTGATTTAGAGAAAAACAAATCTCATCATTATTATGTAAATAAGAATCTTCAATGGTGCATGAAGAAACGTATTTTGTTCAAAGTCGTTTCTTAATGGCGATGAGTGAGCTGGCTGATCAGTCTGCGGTCAGATATTATAAATGAGGATAATGACCGTGGTAAACGTGCAGTTCTCGTGGTGGCCACCAGAAGAAAAGTGAGTCAATCCCCATAGACTCCCATGTTAAACTTTACAGGTGAATGAAACATGTTTAAAGTCTGGTACAAACTACACATTTGGACTCAATCCGTCACATGTTTTCCTGTGATGGGGGCGGGGCTTATTTTTATTTTTTCCAGGTTTGAAATTCTGCATAATTAAGTGGTGGGACCTCCTGAGTGACACCTGGTCTGTGGACGCTGTGACCGAACCATGGCCCCACCCCCAGCTCTACCTCTGCTCCGCCTCTCTGCCCATTTTTGGATGAACCATAATGTAGGAGGAGTTAAGCATTGGCAAGATGTCGACGCCCACTCTGTGCCTCATAAGGAGTCTGCAGAAGCATATGGGTGACGTCACTGATGCTATGTCTGTCCGTCTATGCTCCAGCTTGTTGGGTCGTGAACCCATGATGGCTCATTTCTGGTGTGGCTGCAGCAGGTCGTGGTCACCAGCTGCTTTTGTTGCTTTGACTCCAGTTCTACAATTTCTTTACTCAATTAGTGTTTTCTGGACGGTTCCCCAATCCGCCTCTCCTTTCAGGACTAAGTTAAGAAATGGGTTTAAACATGAGAACACGTTTCAAGCAGAAACAACAAAGTTTAGTGCGGCAGCGTCGGGTCTGAACCTCAGAGGAAACGAAAGTGAAATGTCTGAGAAATAAATCATCAAATGGTGAGTGAAGTTTAGAGAGAATGAAGAACACAGACATCTGTCAGAATAAAGCTTCTGTCCTCCCCCCCTCTGCTGCTGCTGCCGCTGCTGCTGCTGTGATTCACTGCCTGCAGGTGCCTCAGCTCCACAGAGCGAGGGAGGGGGGAGGGGGGAGGGGGAAGGGGGCGGGGCCTCATCTCACGCAAAGTTTACAAGATCCTGCAATGTTTTAAGATGTGTTGCATAAAAGCCAAAAGACAAACAGACTTGTTTGAGCTAGAGTGGGAGAGTTTAATATTTCGGCAGTGCGAACAAAAGGTTTTTTAAAAGAGCAACAGATTTAAAGGACTATTACACCTACTTTTGGTTACCATTGGATATAAAGTTGCCGATGCCTAACTCCTCCTTCTTCCTGGTTCACCCAACAACGGGCAAAGAGGCGGAGCACAGGTGGAGCAGGGGTGGGTCTATGGTGATGTAGCAGCATCCACAGAACCTGCCAGTTGTCACTCAAGAGGCCCCGCCCCTTAATTCCTATGATGATATTCATTGGACCTGCTAACTAGCAGCTGAACAAATGCACAGAATTGTCAAGTTTGCAGTTGTGACTGGAGTGTTTCTCTGTGGAACACTTCATTCATAGATTGATTTATTATTATTATTATGATTGTTGTTGTTGTTGTTGTTATGCAATTTTTCTTGGGCTATATCTCGTATGACAGTTATTCATCTTTTCATTAATATTCAACTCCTCAAAAGAGAGATCTTATACCTGGAGAAACTTTTGTGCTTGTTGTTTTCTGCTGTACTTAACATTATGCAAATGAACATTATGCGTCTCCTGTGTGAAGCGTGAGGGGGCTCAGTGCAGATAAGCAAAGACAGAGAGAAAGAGAGTGATTAGATAAAGAACGGGGAGCATCTGCAGCAGCAGCTGGCTCCGTAGAAGTGAAGCCAATCGAGTTTACACCTGCACCGTGTCTTCATCCTGAGTCCCAGTCCCAACACTACAACTCCTGCAGGGGTAGGAACACGGAGGAGTCTTGTATCTCCTACCCTTCTACCTCTTCTCTGAGTCTTCTCTATCTGTACCCTCCGCACGGGAAGGTCAAAGGTCAGGCTCTCGGGTGGCGTCCCACAGGAACCCCACATTCATACGTGGTTAGTACATGTTACAGTGGTGGACACCTCCAACATGGAGAGGGTGTATTTCACCATGATAACATGATACAACAGTATTATGACATTGACACCAAATATGACATGACTCAGCATAATGAGACAGATGTGCCTCGAACAAATACGGTGACGCAACGCACCTCAAATAACAACATCTACAGTTCGGTAAAACATCTGATGGCAGTGTACCTGACAGCTTATCTATATCCGGCAGCTGAACGGTTTCGTAGAAGAATCGGTGAGGGAGGAGAACAGGACTGAGAAGGTCCTGGACTCCCCTCAGACAACCTCTGAGTTCGCTCTGATTGGCCCCAATATCAGATTGTCCTTTAGCTTCCTGCCACACACGAACTGAATCACATGTGACACCTTATCAGGACCTGGAACCCACGTCTGTAATGGCGGATTAGCTGTTGTCACAGCAGGTCTTTATGTGAGGACGCACATTGTGTTTGTGGGAGATGGAATCTGCAGCTCCGGCTGTGACGTGTGACTCTGACTTCTGAAACATCTCATTAGTGATTCAACTTTTTGATGCTTTTATCTCTGTCTGCGTGTTGACTTTCATCTCATAGATCTTTATGGATGTCAGCAGGAATAGACACCATTTAAATGGTGATCATGCTGTGTCCATATATGGCAGGGGTGGGCCATTATTATTCCAGGGGGCCACAAAAGAAACCCAGATTGTTAATGCTGATTTTTTTTTTTTGAAAATTAGAAAATTAGAAATTTAGTTTGGTAGACAATACCAGCTCATTTGAATAAATACAAATAGTTTCCCCTCCGGAAAAAACACTAACTTCAAAATAAAATTTGACTTGAAACAGATAATGGGGCTTTTATTTTGAAGGCTAAGAAAGCGAGGGGGAGGAGCTGTGCTTCCTCGCATGTAAACATCAAGCTTGACAGAACCACACACACACAGGAAATCGAAGCATCTCAAAATAAAAGCATGTTTCGGCTCATTTTGACCAGCTTCATGTATAAAACAGTGCAGGTCGTGGAAGACATTAGTCTCAGATGGACAGAGCGTCCGCTATCCCATAATAACTTTGAGACACAGTTGCTGACAGCGAGCGCTTATCGGGACCTTAAGGATTCATCCAAAATGGAAGAATCAAGTGACTAAAGGCAAAGTCGCTCTGCTCTTGCTGGAGAGAAAAAGGCAAACGAGGAGCGGAGCAGAGGATGATCATATTATAAGTGAACATCGTTTCTGGAGCCGCTGGGAAACATTTCATTTTTAATGTCCTGCTTGAAGGAATCGTTCCACGGTGCAACTCTGCACATTCACTTTGTTGCCTGGGATCCTCTGCTGCTTCACCAGCCTCCCCACAGCGAGGGGAGCTGCTCCCTGCTGGCAAACAGGGAGGCTCACACACTCCTCACACCACTGCAACATGTCACACTTCACAATCCAACTGTAGTTTACGTTCGATATCAGATGTGCGATGTACGTGCAGTGTTATATACAGTAGATGGAGGGAGGTGAGTTAGACACAGGACAACCCCTTTGATATTCTAGAGGGTTCCTTAAAAAGTCTTAAAAGTCATTCAATTCATTCATTTAAATATAAAACCTTAATATAGCCGTGCATTACCCTCCAAAGGTATTTTATTGGATTAGCAATGTTTAAACTGATAGAATAAAGTAATCATAAATATGTCTTTTGCATGTTTGAGCTTACCTTTACAGGGAGTTACATGCCAAGGGTGCATCTGCAAAGGGGGATTAATATCTGCAATGAATTATCATCATTATTATTATTATTGTTATTATTATTATTATTATTATTATTATTATTATTATTATTATTATTATCATGATTGTCATTATTGTCATTATTATTATTATTAGTAGTAATAGTGTTATCATCATCATTATTAATAGTGATAATATATAATTGTATCATATGTATTTGTTCAGCAATTCATTAAAAAAGTATTTTTCTTAAGTGTTGAACAACATTGTAGTGAATTTTATGTAAATACATCAAGAAATGATGACCACGCCCCCTTCCTCCTCCATGCACTTCCTGTGTTTTCATGGCTTTTTCGTGATTTTCCAGTTTGTGATAGTAATGCACTTTTCCCCGGTCCCTGCTTCGCTGAAAGCTTTTTATATATTTACCCATTCTCTCTAAAAGATGGGATGAGGGGATCATTGTGGATGTGTGCGTGTGTGTGTGTGTGTGTGTGTGTGTGTGTGTGTGTGAGTGTGTGTGTATGATGGGTGATTTGGCTTAAACATGGCAGTTTAAATATATGGTATGAGACGCTCTGTCTCATACCAGACAGCCGGTATCAAGGGACCGCACTTACTGTAATGTCGTTTCATGCCAGAGTGAAAAAAGAAAACAAAGCCGTAACCGTTCGGCATAATTAGATGATGCAGCATAATAAATATTTGAGGGAAGTTTATTCTGTCACTGTTTAAAATGTGGAGGAGACATTATTACTCCATCAATGATGAATATGCTTTAGTGACTCGCTGGAACGTTCATGATTGAAATTCGCGTTAAAATGCAAAATGCAATTTCCAAAGCGATTTCGTCAAGAATTTACGGCTCCATGTGTCATCAGCAGAAACTCGTTCCCTAACAGGATTTATGACTTCAGAAATATATAATCCAATACTTTCATTTAGTGAATTTGAATAATTATTCAGAAGGCGGTGCTCTGACTATACTGCTTCAGCTGCTTTGTAGTTTATGATTAAATATAATTCATGCATTTAATATTTTTTATTAATAAAGACAGTTATGATGTAGTTTGTTAGGGTTTTACTTTGTATTGTTTGAGGTGGCAAGATTAATGTGTTTGTAGTATGTATATAGATCCATAGATTATTAGACTTTTTCACACTTTGTGGTGCTGCTCTTTGCAGACGGTCCCTGGGCATTGGTGTTGATACAGTATGTACAATCTGAGTTCTTACACTTTTTCCTCACCTCGTGGTGCTGCTCTATGCAGACGGTCCCTTGGCCGATGTGTCGAGAAACGACTCCCTGTGTCTGAGTGAAGAACATGGCCGCCGGTCCTCTTCTGCCCTCTGGGTAATTTCCCCGGTAATAAGCATCAGAGCTCATTAGTGCGGCTCACAATGACTTTTGTTCACGTTGCTTCTGTGGAACCTGATTTTCTTTTCATGTGGGGACTTTTAGACGTGGCCTCTTCAGTATTGGATGTAATTTAAAGGTATAGCATGGCAGTGAGGGACAATATTTCTCTTCCCCCTGTAGTAATTTATTTTACAATTAGATAAAATTAGAGAAGGAAAGAAGCAGCCAAACAAAGAGATTGTGCCCACAGCTGGGGAAACGTGGTATCTGCGAGTGGAGCGAGGAAATGTCAGGATCACACACATTAAGATCACAGTTTGCTCCGCAGCTCTGTGGCGACACAATCAAAGTCACTGCAAACAAACAGGAGCAGCTCTTTGATGCAGGGCTGCGACTGAGATGAGGCAAAATGAGAGTGTCCATGTCCTGGATGATAAATTGTCGTGTTAGGGATCAATGAAAAAGTTCCTCATCTGCACAGATGTGCAGGAAACATGGACTTTTTGACCATGAAGTCTTAGTTTGGCGCTCTGTATTTCAGAATGGTGCAACATTAGGGTTGCTATACCATCTTGGAGCCAATCAGCTGTTGTCTGATTTGGGATTGGGGGATTGAAAGCAAATATTTGACCCAAAATTCTCCTCATATTCCCTATTTCCTCTTTGCCTCTAATTTTGATAATACATAAACAATGATGAATAAAAGGAAAAAAACGTGTCCTTCATATTTGGCTGACTCACAGTCACATATTTATATTTATTTCCATATGCAAATGGTGTACGTATATTAGATCTCCATACATGAAACATATGTACATATATGTCTAAAACATTCTTATAGTAAATATATTTATAAATTATATATGAGAATAGACATTTAAAGCTAATGCATATGCCATCATTTTTGTCTTATAACATATAGCACCATATACATTTGACCATACTGTTTTACATTTTTTATTCCTTTTAATTAATTAATTTGATTAACAATAGGTGAATATATATATTATTATTTCATTATTTTAATGTATTTTGATTTTTAAATTATCCATGCATATATACAGTAATGATAGATGTTCAAATGCATGTATGTTTTCAACCTATGACTTCATATAAACAGACATGTGCTTTAATGGGTTGCCGTAATATACAACATGCCAATATCCCTCTTGATATAGGGACGTGTTTGGTATCTCATGTATTCATATGTGTGTACTGGTATTGTTTACTTTATTGTTGTGACCATTCTCAGGATGAGTCATTATTCTTCTACATAGAGGCTGGATTATGTTTGTTCCTCGCGGGCTGAACAGGGTCCCGGGGTCAGAGTGGATTTCACATTTGAATGTGATTATAAAGCCACTGGACAGTTTGTTGTTTTTCCCGCAGTAACATTATTATGATATCTGCTGCCTCTTAGCTCTGTGGATTTCATAATGAAGTGTAATTACTGCTCATTTCCACAGAAAGGGTGGATTGTCTACGCTTAGAACCCATTCAGAGACAATGGAAACGAAGGTCGTTTTTAAAAAAAAATGTTGAACTGTGATTCCTTCTTTACATTACTCTTCTTTTTAATCTGCACTGTCAGTAAAAAAAACAACGGCATATAGTTGCTGGCTGGGCATTAAAAGACGGAGCATTCATTTTTCCATGGTAACAGACGGAGATGACAGGAGGCAGAGTCAACAATGGCGCTGTCATGGCGGGATAGATAGGAAACACCGGGCCCCTGACTCCTGATTTATTCATCCAGTCTTTGTCTGTGGGCTCAGGGAGAGGAGACGAGTGTTTGGCCACTCACAGATACGGGGTCACATCTTATGTGGATGTTGCACACTCTGCCGAGTCAGCAAAACCAGCAAAGCAGCAGCAGCATGGGCATATTTCTCTTTTTGTGGCTTGGAGAGGAGCCAGCATCTGTGTCATATCTTTATTCTCTCACAGGGGGAGGGGCTTTGTGTCTGTCTGCTTTAATCATTGCAATCCCTGGCCCCGCCCCCTTGTCCTGCCATGACTCATGCACCCAAATGATCAAACCATGTCGCTCCCACTGGGATCAAACGTGTTTCCTGGCCCGATTCTCAATCATAGAACACATTCAAACATTGAAATGAAGCCCTCTTTTAATCGAAAGTGATGGAACGCAGCCTGAGCAGTTCATGATGACATCATTTTATTAATCTCATGATTATCGTCAGCTCAGCTCTGAAAACTATGAAATGAGATGTGGGGTGTTAACTTGTTGCTTCATGTCAGGGGAACACATTTAACACCACAAAAACCCCTCTAAATCGAGAGGTGTGGCTATGCTAATTAGTCGATAGACTAATTAAGCACAGACGTTCCCACTAGCGGCGGTTTGTTTACATGTGAGGCGTCTCTGAGGGAATTCCATTACATTCACTTATTAGTGCCCCGATAATTATAAACTGTACCGAGTGGAAACACTTGCGGTTCACAGGGTGGCCACTCGAAGCTCCATCCCCATAGACTCCCATGTTAAAATGATCAACTTTAGATGAAACATGTTTAAAGTCGAGTATAAACTACGGCTCAGGTCTCAGTCGTTATGTGATTTTTTTTTTTAACTCGCTTATTTCTGTTCTATCAGTGTTTAAAAAATGTGCATAATTCAGGGCGTGGCCTTTTGAGTGACACCTGGGCCGACTTTCTGTAGATGCTGCGACAGCACCATAGCCCCGCCCCCAGCTCTACCTGTCCATTTTTGGATGAACCAGGAAGTAGGAGGAGTTATGCAAGATGGTACCGCCCACTACAAGCCTCATCAGCACTCATTAGAAATTATGCATAATTAAGGCGACGTGACCTCTTGAGTGACACCTGGGACGACCTGGCGCGTTCTGTGGACGCTGCCACAGCACCACGGACCCACCCCCGACTCTACCTATGCTCCGCCTCTTTGCCCCTTTTGGGGAGAACCAGGAAGTTTTGCAAACTATTTCATAATTGGTGGAGTGTTTTTCAGTACGTCAGTCCACATATTTCCCTTTCCTTTCTTATCTGCTTTGACGATGTGTTTGCTGAAATCATGGAAAATGGAATTTTTATACCAGCACCTCAGGATTCAATATTTCTATTTCTAATAGCTCTCATGCACGAAACACACACACACACACACACACACACACACACACACTGGAGGCTGATTATGCCATGAAGGGACGTCCTTAGAACCCACAACAAGTCTTCTCACACAGAGAGAGGGAGCATTGTGAAACCTGCTGGGTGAAAGTGAAAGATAAGGATTATAATTAGTGTACAGTGGAGGAGGCGGAGCTCCGCTCCTGCAGTACAATAACAATTTATCAATACGTGTCAATCCCACGCCAACAAGGCTCTAATAGCTGTTGAAAATGACCCCGGCTCGGGCTGATTGTTTATTGAGCAGCTAATCTGCTCCTCCTCCTGCCTCAGGCCACAGGGAGAGGGACTTGATCAATGTCTTTGAACCAGTCTGCAACAGACTCCGCCCACCCTGCCCATGCGTTTAGCATGTGCTGGCTCTCGGGTTCATCATTAGCATGTGAGGAGCCGGGTGACATTGAGGCTGTGGCGCCCGGCGCGTGAGCTACTTAAAGCCATTCTCTTTGAAGTTCTCTGAGTTTCTGTCTTATCGGTGAATGAAATATTAACCTCCAGACCGTGGGCTAAGTGTTTCATAAATATTGCATGGCTGTGGAAGGAGTAATTGGTTCCCCCATCTATAATGGCTGTCACCCAGGTCTGGTGCAGGAGTGAATGGCTGTGCAGATGGTGGTGGTGAGGCCTCATAATAGAATTTCACATATCTCTCTCCTTCATTCTCAATCATGTTCCCCAGGAAAAGCACTTAGCTGCTGCTGCTGCTGCTGCCTCCATTGCTGCTGCTGCTGCTGCTACCGCTGCATCTGCAATTGTGGCGACGGTCTCCCAAAGTGCGACATTTCTGTTAGAACGGCTGGAATCAAATGACCTGCCGATGCATTTAAATATGTGATTGTCTTCGTTCCTCTGTCGTTCTGGTCTCATATAGACTCGTGTTACCTCCGGGGTGTGGAGCTCATTTTAGTTCAGAGGCAACACAGATGTGGACACTACTCGATTTGATCTCAAGTGTGCAGGGCCGATGAAATTGCATTACATAAGATTGCAGCATAATGAGCCATAAACAATGACAACTTAAGAGTTTTAAGTACAGTTGTGAATTTGATGATGAAACTCAGCAAAAATCAAAATTTCAACCGTTGCTGCAAATCTTCGCATTTACCCAGGATTTAGAAAATGACCAACTTTCCCTGCAGCAGTAGCTGAGAGGACTTTTCATTTTGAGGGGCGGGGCTTGTGTTTCTTTAGAATGCTGATTGTTGGAACACCCGTGTAGAAGTTCAAAGAAGCTACGAGCGGTGGAAGGACGACGAGGTCCAGGCTCTTTTGAGCATATTTGCCAAAGAGGACGTTTAGTGGGACTTCTGAGGCGTTTTCCTCTTCTTACCGCCACCTACTGGGCTGGAGGTGTGGTGCAGTTTCAAGTTCCCAGTGCTAAAAGTTCCTGGGAATGTTGGTAGAAAGGGGGATAATGTCTTACCTTATAAGTAAAGAGGCTGTGGTCCAGAGCGGGTGAAGGTGTCCTTGTCACATGCCTGATTAGTACGGCTGCTCTATTGAGCGCTGAGGTTCAATGTTTCTAATTTAAATGGTTTGTCGATCATTTCCAGGCTGGACGATTTTTTTTCTTTATCTGGATTTCTTCTTTATCTGCCGCTGAGTGAATCTTAAAGATTGATTCAATGAGGCGGGTCCATCTCTCATGGAAGCTGCCGACTCTGCATCTCCAAACCTGAAGGACCCAGACTGTACCGGACCACCTGACATGATCAGTTGATCATTAATTAGTTAATTAAGCGTTACCCCAAGAATTGATTCAGTAGCAGGGATGTGCACATGTGCACATATAACAGACTTTAAACTGAGAGTAGAGGAGAAGTGCAGGTTCCTACGCGACTGCAGCTAATGAGGGTTCAAACCTATGATGGCAGCACTTTTAATTGGGGACCGTGGGAAAGGATTTGTTGACATGAAAGAGAAATGGAAATGCTGTTCCACTGCAATCTGAACTAATGATATTTAAACTGTTTTAATTATTATTGCGTGTATCTTAAATTAGTCATATTATGTCATTTCTAACTCTGTAAGAGATGATTCATCTGCTGTGGTCCAACGATTTAAAGCTCTGTTTAGGCCTATCAGAATAATGCTCTTTTTTGAGGGGGCGTGTCCCAGAGCTGCCCCCTGAGCTGTCAGTCACCCCCCTTCCCCTCTAATCATCAGATACATGTCAAAGTTTGGACAAAGATAAAAGGAGGAGAATTATAATTCTGTCTGCTTCCTGTGTAGATTATCAGCCGGGCATCAGCAGCGCCGGGAGGGCATGGGTTCAAACCTCGAGATTTTTATAAAGCAGCAGACAAACTGCAGCAGCGTGAACTTTTGGAAATGAGGAGGATTAGAGGTCTGGGCTGTCGGAGGAGCGGCTCATCGTCTGCTGTCAAGAGCCGGTCGTCGGAGCTCATCCTTCTGCGGAGGGTTTTTGGATCTCGACCCGGCTCGGTCTTTTATCTTCCCGCCTGCAGACGCCCCGTCCGCATCAGGACGGAGATCTGGGACTTTCACTTCCAGGCTTCCCGTTTGTGCGTATGAATATTAAACAATGTATACACGTAGATTCAGAGTCACACCTGTCGGCACATTCTCTGAATCCAGAATCAAAACAACGGAAACAAGTTTTAATCTCTATAATGAAAATGGATTTGAGCGGATTTGTGAAATGTGGCTCCTCTCTCAGGAGAGCGGCTCCGTGTAACTGACAGTCGGTGATAACAGGGAGGACGATGTCGTATCGGCCGGTCGGTCAGTCAGTCGCTTCCCCCTCCGCGTGGACGACCTGCGGGGCTGCGCACCAAAAACACGCCGGCGGTGGTGGCAGCTCAGGCCTGACCTCGTTGTGTCTTTGATGGGGATTGATCGAACCCTGGGAAGTGTCGCTCGAATTGATCGCGTTGCTTCTCCTGGACGCAGCACGGATGGAATCGGAGAGTAGCTGTGGAATTGTTTACGTTTTATGCAAAGAAACGTACACAAGCTGATTGAATGTAAAATACAGCACATGATCAGATCCGTGCCCGTGCATACGGAGGACATTCGTCCTCTGAGAGTTTCCCAATCATTACCTCCAGCGCTGCGGGGGTTCACTTCCCACAGCGATGAGGGTTGGTGATGTTGGCTGATGAGGCTCAGCTCACGGGTTCCAATTCATCTGTGAGGTGTTGTCAGGTGGAGGTGGAGGTGGAGCTGGAGGTGAGGGCTCCCGCTCCCACTCCCACACCAATTTCAGGAAACCATTCCCTCATGTTTTGACATGTTGGAGCGACAGAGAGCAGTTTTGACAAAGTGCTGTTAAGATGTTGGAAAGTGAACGAAGGTGAAACAGCTGCTCTGCTCATGGTGTCTGTGACTCGGAGGAAGGAGAGTGTGGAATGAATCGCGGGAGAAGTAATACAGCCCAGCAATTTCCAACACATTTGCAATTCAGCAGCCCATGTTTACTTTTTCAATTCTTTATCATTTCTTTTTATTTTTTTAGTCTCAACTTTCATATTTATTGTCATGTTTTTATATATCTATGTCCACATAACAAAATTCAGCAGCCTGTGTTTTTTTATGTCTTCATTCATTGTCATTTTATTCTTTATTTTTCTTTCTAAATTATTTTTCAAAACATGATATGTTTCCACTGTCATGTTCACATAGCCCCACAATTTCTCACAAATTCAAAATTTAGCGACCATTACCAAAAATATATTTTGATCATTTATTTTATTTGCATTCGTATTTTTTCATCCATTTATTTTTTTAATGACCTGTGTCCCACAGCCTAGTGATGTTTAACACATTCAAAATTCAGCTACTCATGTTAAATCAGCTGTAAATATAAAAGTCATATATTCAATCTAATATGATAATATAAATCAACATTTAAACTGTGCATGTATTCACATCCCTTCTTATCTGTGAGTCCATGATTCAATGTGAGGTTCAGGACACTTCATCTTGCAGAATGAGGCAGTTGGGACTTGAACCTGTGACCTCAGCCACATCTGCCCCACATTACAGTTCCATCTGACAGAGTGTCAGTCGCATGATGAGCTGCGGTCAGAGCGTTAAATGGAAATAAAGTGGCTCGGGTGCAGAGCTGATGAAGCGTCACAGTCTGTGAGAGAGGAATCAGCCACATGCTTCACCCAGCCGCATCCAACTTCATCCAGCATTATCCAGCCGCATCCAACTTCATCCAGCATTATCCAGCCTCATCCAGCCGCATCCACCCTTATCCAGCCACATCCAACTTCATCCAGCATCATCCAGCCTCATCCAGCCTCATCCAGCCTCATCCAGCCTCATCCACCCTTATCCAGCCTCATCCAGCCTCATCCAGCCTCATCCACCCATACCCAGCCTCATCCACCCTTATCCAGCCTCATCCAGCCTCATCCAGCCTCATCCACCCATACCCAGCCTCATCCACCCATATCCAGCCTCATCCAGCCTCATCCAGCCTCATCCAGCCTCATCCAGCCTTATCCAGCCTTACATCCAGCCTGGGTGAGGCTGGGTGAGTAACCCCAACCCTAACCCTCGGGGATGATAATGAATGAATCTGCCTCGTCCACCACGTTGCCCACCGCTCACTCCCCCTGACCACCACCAGCTTCCCTGGCGTTACCGTGGCAACGGCTATGAGCTGTAACCCCACCTTGTCAGGTGACGCCGTCTTAAGACATTACCAGGCGTTTACAGTGGAGCTGAGATCTTACCTCGCCTCTCATGCGTGGAAGCCGCTGCGGGCATTATGGGATGTTACGCATGCTGTTCCCTGTCTGAGGGAATAATAAGATTTTACAATTTAGATGCTTTCAAGCATCTGGTCTTTGATTGTAGCTGTAGCTCCGCACAGTGTGTATCTCCTGAGGACACGTGTTTGAATAACACATGGGATGGACGACACGTTCTAAAGCAACATGCTCCTGGAGCCTGAGAGTTAGTTTTCATGAAGTTGATCCAGGTGATGAACGGAGTCTGTGATGAAGCCCAGGGAGAGGCCTTGGTTTAGGGGTGAGTGCAGATCCAGTTCCTGAAAGTCTCTGGATCCATAGTGGATGTAAATGTTGCATGGAGACATGCAGGATGTTTACTGACACTGGTTTGTTGGGTTGTTGGTTGTATAAAGATGGACGTGGCATCATCCATAGGTTTCTGCAGAGTACTTGTGAGGCTCGTAACTCCTCCTACTTCCTGTTTCATCCAAACACAGGCACAGGTGGAGCTGGGGGTGGGGCCCCGGTTCTGTCACAGCATCCACAGAGGGTTTTTAAGATTTGTAATAATATTTAAAAAAAATTCGTATACATAAGTATTTTCAAATTATTTTTCTAAACATGACATTGTTGTCTTGTCATCTCTGTCACATTCAAAATTTAGCACCCATTTTTTATCAACTATTGTAATTATTTATTTTCATTTTAATTCCTTTATGAAAGGAAATGAGATGTGTCCCACAGCCCAGAGATTTTCAGTATATTAAAGATTCAGCTGCTCATGTTAAATGTAAATATAAAAGTCGGAGCTGCTGCTCACGCTGTCAGAGGAGTAGTCGCAAAAGTTTCAAAATCCCATGCTATATGTATGTATTTTCTATATTTCCGTCACTTTCTTTGCATTAAACGCAGCAAATCACTTAAACAACCTCCCGGACTAATGCATTAACTGAGGCTTTGCATTTCAAAGGAGGAGTTAGCATGTCTCAGTGTAATCTGGATCTGCAGTGCAATGCAGATAACATGAATACACTTCGTGTTTCATTATTCCACTGGTCCACTCTTCTCTCTTCTCTCTGCTCATGAATCAAATATAAACTGTATCACACTTATTCTGCTGGGGGGTGTCTGTGTGCAGCAGCCCCCCCCCCCCCCCCCCCCCCCCCCCCACCACCACCCCCCCCCCCCCAACCCCACCACACACACACACACGCACACACACACTTAATGTACAACACACATACAGTGAGAGTCAAGCCTGGAGGCCAAATATTCAAATTCAGCACTTTTGAAAGCACGGCGTGTTGATGAGTGGATATGATCAGCTCTTATTAAATAGAAGGTGCAGAGAGTCCAGCTCCCTCACAGCTAAACATGCACTAATAAGTCGAGTCTAGTTGCCCGCGTGTTGAATTATGCATGTTTGAAAAATGGCTAAAGTGTGTAAACTGGTGCTAATTCCTCCCCTCGCTGTATCTGCAGCCCAGTGACCTCCCCTCTCCTCCCCGCTCCGCCTCAGCTTCCTGGCCGTGCTCTAACACGGCGAGTCAGCAGGGACGGTTCCATATTACACAGGCTCGGCAGCCAGGGGACGGGGCAGAAAGTATCTGTGATGCCTGAAACGTAGTGGAATTCCCCCTAAAGTCAAGGTTGGAATTTGCCTATCTGTGTATTTTGTTGGACAAGTCTTAAATAAGCAGAAATTCCCCGTCCCAGGAGGAGGAGGAGGGGTGGGTGGGTGGGGGGGGGGGACTCAACATGAGGTTTAAACGAAGGTTAGAGTCAGACTCCAGGCAGAGATGTAAACACTGCAGAGGGGGAGGAGAAAATATGTGGTATTTGAAAAGTGTCAGCGTGTAGTAGTAGGCTTTAGGGACATCTAGTGGTGGAGTCATCTCACGCTTCCGCTCCAAGTTTGGAAGAGAAGTTTAAAGGTGCAGTGTGTGAGATTTCTGTGATTTTTGTCACCTCTAAAAAATATTACAAATCGTTCACTTACTGACATTTTCATGAATTTACAGTCGCCTAAATGTTTTATTTTTCGTCCATAACCCTTAAATGTGCCCTTTAATGTATATTTACATGAGTAGTGGGTCCTCTCTCTATGGGGGCCGCCATGTTTCTACAGGAGTAAAAGTGGACGTACTAAACACCAACAGTTTTTAACATGCAACTTCACCAAATCTTACACACTGCACCTTTAAGTTACAATATACGATCAATAGATGTTCTGTTGAACTCCACTGTCGTTGACCTGAAGTTGACCATTTTAACATGGGAGTCAATGGGGATTGACTAGGTACAGCCTCAAGTGGCCACCCTGTGTACTGCAAGTCAATTCACTATTGACATTTTAGCCTTGTAATTGCCCAAATATAAACCCAATATAAATATAAATAAAATATACGAAAAGGAAATTCAATGACTTTTCTTGGAAATAATTTTGTCAAACATCATGGTGAAAATAAAGATTGGTAATTAAATACTATGACATATTAACAGTGGTGATAAACTTTGAAAAGCTCATGCTGCCCCTCAGCAGGTATAAAGTGAATGATAAAGTCAGTGTGACCTTCAGAGGCGTGCAGCTCCACAACTGAACCCAATATTTATGGCGCTCCCTTTGTTTCCAGATTATATACATCACTCACCGAGCACTTCAGCTGTGATGATGTCGCAGCCCATTTCCTGAGCGATTTCCCGTTTTATGTTTCAAGATGGCAGCGTTAGTGCTTCATGATGTGAGACAGGGCCAAAAGTTACGGCCCCCGGGGATGGAGCCATTATCATTCTGACAGGGTCAGAGCTGATCAGAGAGGGATTTAGATCAACGACATGACCATTGCTCTACTTTTACCCATGTGACATATATGTGTATATATACAGTATATATATATATTTCCATTTTACGATTAAAATCCACCAGAAAGGTGATGGACAACTAGAATTTCATTTTATTCTCATCTCATCATTTACATGATGTATCTCGTCTATATATTTTAAAATATTGAAATACATAACTACATTAATTCAATGTGCAATTATTAAGTTATTTATATCTGTTTACTAAGTTGTGTTCTTCTTTTAAATATATACATATATATGAAAAATCATATACCTATTTAATTGCATTCAGAAAAACAAACAGACAATAAAGATAAACAAATAAGTACAAGTATTAAAATTACATCTTCAATAAATCATGAGATTAATTTCACTTAAATACAAATCCTCTAATGTGTTGGATTTTTTTTTTCTTTGAGTTAATTTAGTAAAATTATTTCTGAGGATAAACCAGGTTGGATGAATACAAAGTCACCCAATGTCCAAAACATTGATTTCTATGACTTGATGCTGTTACTTTATTTATGTATTTACATTCTGATGTTGTACTTCCTGTCTTTGAGGCTCCTCATAATCCTTTAATGATTATGGATGAACTTTCCATTTTCCATTGTACTCACAATGCGTACTGTGTAGCCCCTCCCCCTCCCCCATCCCATTCAATGTGAAAAGAGAGTTTGATGAAGTGCTTCAAAATTCAATCACCACTCTCATTACTTCAGCTGAGGGCCTTTATTATGGGTTTGAATGAGAGCCAGGGACCACAGCACTTCTACATGTCTGTTAGTAGAAGATAGTTCAGCTGTTCAACCACGACACAGGGACACAGGGGGCGGATGGCAGGGGGAGGAGCTTATCACAGATGACACACCTCTGTGCTTGTGGATTCTATGAGAGTTTGCGAAGGCTGCAAATGTAACTGTGGCTTACCCACCAGTCACGGAGCTGACAGAGCTGTTTCCAGTGATCCTCTCCAGACATCCCATAATATGAGGATTACCATCCACAGAGTGTTTCTGTGAGATCCTGAGAAAAAGACTTTTCCCACCTGTCAATCATCAAAGCCACTCATCCGAACCCTCGATTGTACCTTTCTTTTTTAAAGGTAGATGTCTTCACCTGTAGTGGAGCCAGGGTCTTTATGACAGTGAGCGTGGATGCTGACGAGTGCTATGAATGATTTATAGTTCATACAATATTTATTTTTATGTTATAGGAAATTAATGGGGAAGACACAAACACAAAATAAGATGGATAATGTTATGAAAATACGTATATTAAACAAGATCAATAAAAACAGAGTTCCTGTCCAGGTTTTGTGCCAATATTAAAAATTTAACACAGAGTCCTGGAAGAGCCTCCATTCCTGCAGGTGGCGCCTTAGGCAACCCCCTATATGGCTTATGCCTGGTTATAACCATGGATGTCATCAATGATAATAATAATGACAACAACAACAACAACAACAACAACAACAACAATAATAATAATAATCCAAAACAAATCATATTATAAATTACAATGACCAAACTAACCAAGCACTATCGCTCCTTGCCTGTGATTGGACCGCCGTTGCACATGGATCACTATGATATATCATAATACCCCCTACATGAATTTTCTCTCTCGAGCACAAACGATCATTTAAAGAACACTCGTATTATGCAAACGGGATTTCAGCCGTGGCTTCGATTGCGCTGTGGCGTACCGATGGTGGCCCGCGCGTCTTAGGTTGCTGACGCCGGGGAAACAAACGTGACTCTGACCCGCTGCGTGTGTGTGCTCTGCAGCGTCAACATGTTCCGTAAACGAAATGTTGTTTTTCCCTTTTTTTCCAATTTCCACTCTGGCTGTTATGCATCAAATCTCTTTAAATGGTAAGACCTTTTCTGGGGCTGTTAGCATTTTGAGGAAAGTGCCTATTATGCAATGTGTTTACGCTTAGGGGAGCCCCCCACCCCCTTCCCACCCCTCCCCTCCTCTAGCCTCCACGCCGCCCCCTGCTGCCTGCATCCGCTGAGTTTCCATCAGCTCGGAGGCATCATGGCAAGAATATGAGAATTGTCTGAACGCCGCTCGCTGAGCGTTGTGGCTCCCCCCCCAGCCCCCCTCCCCCCCCACCAAGCTTCTGCACTCCTGGAGAAGCCGTGCTGATATTTCCATTTTGTTTACGATTGGCGGTTCGGTTCCACTGTGGAGACCAAGAACAAGTCACCGGCACGGAAACGCTCCGGAATCAGAGGCCCAAAACTAATCTTGATTTTGTCATCGGCTTAATTAAATTTTATTAATAGCTATTTGTTTATAACACGCCTCCTCAGCTCTTGCCCTCCCTGAAGAATGTGGGAGATGAGACACGAGATGTTGTGTTTATCCACTTGCACAAAGTTTGTGAAGTTGGACCAGACTCCCTGAAGAGGCGGAGCTTTCAGCCACTTTACAGCCAGACTCAGTCAGGACCATATTTCTAACGTAAACATCCAGTTCACCTCAAATTCCATTTTCATACAAACAGGATGCACAATGCACAGAATTTCATACTTGAATATCAGGGGATATTATTGTGGGATTGGGTTTGGTTGACTGGGTTTATACAGTCTATAGCTTCACTGTGAGTCTCAGACATCAAATCATATTGTCAGACCTCACATAGAATTTAAATTGAGACAGATGTATATAATATGTGTATATATATATATATATACTAGTATCAATTCATTGATATTATTAATGTTAATAAATATTAATTTGCATTGTTTATTGCATATATGGCCAAAGCATGGAATTGTCACTGTGGCTTTGTGGCGGGCTGGTTCTGGCCCACGGGCCATATCTTTGACAGCCCTGCTCTAAAGGCTTCAGGTTCCAGTGTTTTCTGCAGAGTTCTGGATTTAACATCGAGCCTTGGCATTGAGTTGTATCAAGTATTCTGCATCTTTCCTTTTGTAGTTTTGTTATTGTGTTGTCATTTTATCGTGTGGCACAGAAGACAATGGCATAAATACTGTATATATGTATGGAGTGCACACCCAGCATTTATCAGTGTGTGCTGAAGCTGCACTCATGCAGAGCAAGATGAAACTCAAAGTGACCCCCATTCTCCATTTTCCAAATACCACAGGGGGGTGGGGTGGGGTGGGGTGGGGTGGGGGGCGGCCCCTGTGTCCCGGCCCGGGCACCGAGTCTGCAGGGCGTCGCCCCGGTGGCTTCTTAAGTGACAGAATGTAATTCTCAGCACATCAGTCATGAGAGGCACAAGGGGGGGAGGCCCGGTGTGCGGCGAGGGGTGGGGTGGGGAGGGGGTGGGGTTGGTGGGGGGGGGGGGGGGGGGGGGGGT
>JAFBJT010108307.1:6067-16820 GCA_016785325.1 Chascanopsetta lugubris
GTGTGTGTGTGTGTGTGTGTGCGTGTGTGTGTGTGTGTGTGTGTGTGTGTTATGAGTGAGCCCCCCCCCCCACCCCCCATGCCCCCTCTCTCCTCTCCTCACCCCATGACAGCTTTGATGGGAGGGTGTAAGAAGGGAGGACAGAGCAGTGGAGCAGTGGTGGGCACTGAGTTGGGCAAACACCTATTATCACCATTTTAATTGGAGATTAGTGGGAGGATTTAGCGACGGCGGCAGCGACGGCGGCAGCGGCGGCGTCTGCAGGGAGAGAGACAGCGCCGGGATTCGACTTATGAGCCTGTAAATCTGTTTATGCGCCATGTGGAGAAAAATAACATGATGGTCTGTTCGGGGACCTCTGAGACTTTTCCCCATCTCCCCAAACAGTCACATGACTCTGCACAACGACTTTGCCCTTTGACAGTCACCGCTAATATTCCTCTGGTGGATTCTCTAAACCGCTGTTCAACCACTAAGTGCTGTTTTTATATTTCGCTCTCTGTACAGATTATGCTAATTCTGATTAGGCGGGCCAACAGGGGGCAGGTGGAGCCATTCTGTTGCCATGGCAAAGAGTCAGAGTACATTTTACTTCTATTTTAAGGTAATGTTAAAGTTAATGTTATATACTGTGTGTACACACACATACATTTCAACAGACACATATACCGTACACACACACACACATAGTAGGCATACATACATGTATATATATATATATATATATATATATATATATATATATATATACGTACACACACATACACACACACACACATATACTGTATATATAATACACTCAATCAGCAGCCATAGCACAAGTGCCACATTACGATAAAGAGCGTTTCATTCTTTATCTCATAATTAAAACGACTTCAGCTGTGGCCGTGAGACGACCGGTCCCAAGTCTTTAAAGTGGACTCGCTTTAATCTGCCGTGTGTAAACTGCTGGAAAGTTCACTGCCATAAACATGCGGGGACGTAACCTTGGTCACAGTGTGCTACAGCCTGATAACACAGTCGACTCATGGCGCTAATAGTTCATAGGCAGCAGAGCTGATGGGGATTTAACATGATATACTGCAGCTTCACGAGGTTAATGTGCCTGAAAATAAAAAGACTTTTTATCTTTGCTTATTTAGCTCTTTCCCACAACTGTGCCCCCCCCCCCCCTTCGTCTCTCACTGTCCTCCCAGACATCCAGCTCTCAGCTCTGGTTTTCAGCTGCGAGGTTCAAAGTGTTTGAAGACACTGCAGCGAGGTCGGGGAATGACTGATCCTTTTATTCAACAGGCCACTGCTGCAGGGAGAAAACCTTTTTAGAAATACCCTAATTGGCTTTTCTTACATAAGCAGATCAATATAAGTCTATGTTCTCTAAATATGGAGCCAGAGCCTCTTTCTCATTGAAATGAGCAGGTTCACACGGGGCCAACAGCCCATTAAAATGGGTAATTAACACTTTCTTCAGTGTCGGAGGTAAATCTACCTGCAGGTACTGACGAGTCATCAAGTCCTACATCATGACACATGGGTGATGACAACCAGGAAGTAGAAGACGACAACAAAACCAAGTAACCAGGCAGCATTCTGAGGCAGAGGGATGAGTTCATTACGGGAGTTGACCAACTTGCAGTTCACAGGGTGGCCACTTGAGGCAGACTCCAAAAGCGAGTCCATCCCCATAGACTCCCATGTTAAAATGGTCAAGGTCAGACCAACCTCACTCACAGCCTCCAACTGTTGTTATAACGGATACAACGGTGATACAGTCTGATGAATCGGCAGTCGACAGAGGTTTTAATTGGGCGGGCGAACAAGCTAATTAGAGGTGAGAGAGTGTGTGTGACGTGGAACATGGAAACTCTCTCTCGAAAGGAGATGGAGAAGAAACAGTGTCTCCTCCAGCAACATCACCAGTGACTAGGGAACCTGTGCTCATCTCTTATTTAGTGTTGAAGATGTATTTTAGGGAAGAACACATGAATATTTCCCCCACAATGACAAAGTACTTCTTTAAATATTTCAGAGTGGCTGTGATGTTACCTGCCTCAGTTCCTGTGGGATGTGGGTTACACTGATTTTAGGGGAAAATAGAAGATATTCAAAAGATTCGCTCAATCATCAGAACTTATTTTTGGTTCCATGGAAACAAAAAAAGATGAATTGAACAAAAAAGAGCAAAACAACTCTCCTCTCCTTCTCTGTCCGACTCCCACACTTTCCCCCTGCTTCCACGCCCCCGGCGACCTTGACCCACTTTCCAACTCTCAACTCGCGGTGACTTGAGTGTGAGAGCGAAACTTCTCCATCCATCAGATCACACGCAGGGACGCACACCAGTCCACTTCTCTTTGTTCCAGACTAATCAGCTGGAACAGTTTTTCTTCCCGAATGGGCTCAAACCTCCGTCTCCCACAGACTCAGGTCTTCACCTCACAACATCTGGGACTCACTGACTCCGGCAGCAACAAAGCTGAGACACCGCGAAACTATGTGTGTGATCTGATGTTACTTTATAATTATCCAGCATTTGAGTTAAATGGTGCACACACACTGGTTTCAGCTAGAAGGAATTTGATACAATCACATCTCAAATGGGGATATAACGAGTATTCTTCATTGTTTTTGCGCTTCATTGAATTATATATACAAAGGCCTTTCAACCATGTCTCTAATATCCATGGCAACCAATCATCTTGCACTCAAGTTAGCTGTGACTAGTGTCAGAAAAGACGACTGCCCTCAATGATTAATTAATCAATTAAAGAAAGATATTAAACAGAAAACATGTTTATTTGTGTACACACTCAGTGGCCATTTATTGGAAATATCTAATCAGCCAATCAAATAGCGGTGACTCCTGTCACTCCTTAGAACTGGAAAGTGAGACTATACGATTCTTGCTGACACAGCAAATTTTTTTTAGGTACACATGCTCAACTGCTTGTTACCAGAGATGTCTAATCGGCCAATCAAATAGCAGCAATCCCTGTCACTCCTGAGAACGAATGAATTTGGTCATTTCGGTCAAGGCAAAACTGGTTCCATCCGGTGTACCAATAAAGTGGTCGGCGAGAGTACATTATGAGCACTCATTCTTTTCGCACTTCCACAATCTCTCATGTAATGCGAGATATTTCTCAGCCATGATTGAACTGGTGCTGTCGATACCCAATGAGTCACCGCTCGGGCTTCATTCCAGCAGTTGGAATAAAGCCTGGTTCACTTGTGATGGAGCGAGTCCACCACCTGAGAAATCACTCAAGGTCACCGCTCTATTCTCATATTCTGCTTTCCTGCGGCAGGTTGTGAGATGATTATTCTTCTCCCTCTCTCCATCGGAGCACCAAGGGAGCACTGAGGCTTTATTCGGTGTCATTAAAGGTCCTGAAGAAGACTGATGTTCCACTGGCTTTTATCTCCTGCCTGTGAAACCAGTCTGATATGGCATGGCTCCACCTGCCTTGTAAACACCTGCTATCCCAGAATGCCCCTGGGGCCGCTGGCTCACTCTCTGCCAAATGACACTGGAATGTACACTGACCTGGAAACCACAAGGTGTTTTTCTGAGATACACACACACACACACACACACACACATGAAAACAACGCCGAGATGACTGACATGTATTTGATTAATTCAATGTGAGCAGTATCCAGGTTTGAAATTGTGCATAATTAAGGGGTGTGGCCTCTTGAGTGACACCAGGGCCGACCTGCATGCTGTGACAGCACCGCGCATGGGCCCACCCCTGCTCTACCTGTGCTCCGCCTCTTTGTCCATTTTTGGATGGACCAGGAAGTAGGAGCAGTTAGATGGGTGTACCAAATAATAAGAAATGAAATGATCCATATTTATTTCATAATAAGGATTCTAATGAACATTATTCAATAATCAATTTGATTTGTGAGAATTACGTAAAACCTTATCAACAGACATGAGGATTACTATACTTTAGCATTATTTTATATTATTATAGATAGTATTTAGTATGTTTGGGCTATAAATGGTCATCCTTGTCTCATATTGCCCCATGTCCTCCAAAGAAAAGAGCTGAGAACAGATGCACTGTAGGAACGTGTGTGAATGGGCGAATGGTGAAAAAAGTGCTGCAGCAGCAGACGACATTCTCTTGTCTTAAAAACATGGAGGTATCTCACCGTCTGAACTTTTCTTTTCTGCGAGAATCCGACATTGTTACGTAAATATCACGAGCCGCTTATATTGAGATAAAGGGCCGATGCCCCCCCCCCGACTCCCCACTGGGTGACATTAAACCAAAGCAGGAGACGAGGGCACAAAGAGATGACTTATCTGAAAGAGCACCTGTCAAACCTGAGATGATATAAATGCACCTGGCTGGAGATTTTAAAATGTGACATTTATATTTGTTTCATGGATTTATGCGCGGAAGGTTACGGCGTCCCCGTGGCAACTCATAGATCTCTTCCTTTTGTCTGATGCAACTCGGAGTCCCATTATATGGAGCAGAAGTTTAAGTGATCTTAAAATGTCATAACTTATTAACCGCGAGGCTGAGGCTGCTTTCAGACATGCACGTAACCCCGCAGATGCTCCAGACGTTCCTCCAGAGGGGCCGAGGATGAGGACACACATGTCTGAGTGGGAGTCTGCACGCTTTGTGATGACATGTCCCATCGAGGCCCCGAGGAATGAGGACAGGAGAGGGACACACACACACACACACACACACACACACACACACACACACACACACACACACACGGCAGTGAATGGGTCTGTTGATCTAATCTGCATGGGACAGACGCACAAATGAACCTTGGGTTGGAAATCGCTGATAGTGACGAAGATGTGAGGAGAGTTTTATGGTCTTCAGGTGTCACTCTAGAGGCCACGCCCCAATTATGCACAAACCTGGGTTGAATAAAAATAAGTACGTTAGAAACAAATTCACACCTTGTGCAGTTGTCATGGGAACACATGTGACCAAAACAGGTTTCCGTGGAGAGGAACTGCCTCCAATGTCAATATCAAGGTCTTAGGATGAAGTAATTCAAAAACAACTCTTACATTCAGGTGATTATACTCTGATAATGACATGTGCATTTGAAGATGGGAAATAGTCATTAAATCGTACACACCGCACCTTTAAATGCTGTAATAACATTCTGAAACGCCATGTTTCCGAACTTTGTTGGTGTTTTTTAAATGTATTTTCTAAAATGTTGTGTTGTTGTCCCTCTGGGCCCTTGCAGGCATTTGTACTGGAATACACTTAGTTTGAACAAAGCTGTGAAACTATTTATAAGGCTCTGCAGGGTATGTGTGTGTGTGTGTGTGTGTGTGTGTGTGTGTGTGTGTGTGTGTTTTTAATGTCGGAGTTTTTACGACTCTTCATCAACACCCAATAACATCTGCTGTTTCCTGCTTCACATCTGAAGAATCACCTTGTTTGTCTGAACACGACCAACGGATCACAGGAATGCTGGAATGCGAGTGTGACCCAAATATCAATGGGTGTTTACGTACACACACGCACACGCACATGCACACGCACACACACACACTTGCATGTGCATGAGCTCCAGGCTGTTGCTGTCTATAGATGTAAAATTCCAGCAATCACATCTCATGCGAATCAGCTGTGGTGCAGCTGCGGCAGCGAGCGGGTCACAGCAGTCCACAGGTTACAGTTTAACCCTGCTTGTTAAAGCAGTCAGGTGCGGTGGGCAGAGCTGTCAATGAGACCCCCCCCCTCCACTGCCCCCCCCTCATGCTACATTTCCCCACTCAAATCCTAACAAGCCTATTGCCATTCAGCAGAGGGTGTTTAATTTGCCCCGGAGCAAACACTTTCTCCAGCGTGTGTTCACTGTAATGAGATTTCCTCTGCATTCTCCCTGAGCTTTGAAACCATTTTCAGCCCATTTAAACAAAGAGGAGCTGCTGCAGACCCCCCCCCCCCCCCCCCCCCCCCCCCCCCCCCCCCCCCCCCCCGGAGCTGCTGCAGACCCCCCCCCCCCTCACGCCCTCACCCCTCACCCCCCACCACTCCCCCCAGAAATAAAACTTTATGGTGAATAACAATATGTAGCGCTGGCTGTCTGTTGGTTTCTGCAACATTCTGCTGGGCCTGGATCTCATGCCTGTGAGGAGGCAGAGAACTGGGGAATATAATGCCTTGTTTACTCATTACTGGTAGTTCTTCTGGTGAGGGGGAATAATGGGATGGAGTGAGTCATGCTGCAGCAGTGTGGGCCGGGCGGCTTATTGTCATTTGTTGTTTACTCTCCCGGTTCGAGTCTTCGAACTGTTACAAAGTCCCGCTCACGATTCTGAAAAGGGGCCGCTCAATCAAAATGGAACACAGTCAATTGGCCGTCGTGAAAGGGAGCGATGAGTTACAGGTGGTTTGAAGCTCAGTGTGATGATATGAAAAATATGAGATATGAAAATGCAACTTCGTTAGTGATTATACAGCCGGAACGTGACATAAGGTAATGCTCTATTTCTTCTCTTTAGGAAATAAGTATGTATGTATGTGCATTAAATCTTTATATATAATATATATTACTGTATGTGCGTTACATTAAAATGCAGTCGGCTCTAACAAGCCATTTGATATCAGTTTCATAAAAGAGGTAAACAAGTGTTTGACCAACAGCATATGCTAATGAGATGTTTACATAAATTGTTACTATGCGGCGAGGGAATAGACTGAATATATTTTCTCTTACGTTTGAAAAAAGTGGAGGAAAAAAGGACAGTGAATAATGATTAGATAACAAGACCATGGTGAAATATATAGGGTCAGAGTCAAAGTAGGATTATGTGATATCATTGTGAAAACAACTGCTGTCAGCCTCTGACACATGCCCAGATGTATAAGAGCATGAAGCACTGAGTCACAGAGAGGAGGGTGTGTGTGTGTGTGTGTGGGGGGGGGGTCTGTGGGTGGGGGTGGAATGGAGAAATACATTGTAGGAGCTGACTTCCTATCTCCTGGAGCTGATTTACTCACACTGACACATCACTCACTAAACATTAAGATTTTAAGCAAAGCCCTGACATCTTCCATCACCAGGGCCCCCCCCCCCCCCCCCCCCCCCTACACCCCCCCATCTGTCATAATAACTCACATATGTTCTAGGGGCAAAGGGCCCCCGGGGGCCGTCCGTCTGCTAAAGGCACCCAAACAAACGCAGCCTCAGCAGATTAATCCCACACTGCACGATGCTTCACACACTCTCAGCTGCGACACTTCCAATTGGCTGTTGTAACAGAGCTGCCGCCAGCCCCGCCCCTTTGCCACACGGTTCATTCATGAAAATTAAAGTGTGACAGAACTCTCGGGGAGATGATGGAGGGTCGTTCTACCCGGCGTCCTCCTCAGCGGGAGCCGCCGGGCACCTGCCGCCGCTAAATTCGAGTGTTGAGTGTTTTTGTTCTCGAATGCTCACATTCTCTCACCTCCTCTCCCTCTCTCTCTCTCTCTCTCTCTTTCTGACACACCCCTCCTCCTAACCTCTTCACCCACTTTGGGCTTTGATGATGCCAGCGTCACCCCGCTGGGACAGACGGTCAGCGACTTGTTAGCTCGCCGTCGGGCGC
Organism: Chascanopsetta lugubris; assembly: GCA_016785325.1. Classification (NCBI taxonomy): domain Eukaryota; kingdom Metazoa; phylum Chordata; class Actinopteri; order Pleuronectiformes; family Bothidae; genus Chascanopsetta; species Chascanopsetta lugubris. The sequence goes on from JAFBJT010108307.1 coordinate 13,665, forward strand.
CTAATTGCGTGGCTGCAGGGAACGACAGTGTGGGCTGGGGGGTGGGGGGATTGGGCGGAGCCTGAATGCTACAGAGGCCTTTTCAATTAAAAACAAAACCAAACCCCTCAGTTTTCAGTTAAGGTGTGAATGACACGTTTTTTTTTTTCACTTCTTGGCTCAGGAGCTGTCGCAGGACGCCACATGTGGTATGAGGGTCATTGTTTCGCATCCCCTCACCTAGTCAACACCTCGATAGGCGACATTTTGAAAACTGTCCCATGAGGATTGAAATGCATTGTGCACAGAGCTCCTCGGTGTCAGAGGGATCAGAATGTACAGGCATAGTTGAAGAGTCGACCATCGCTGAGTCTCGGTTCAGGGGCCAAACTGAAAAGGCTCCGTCTCTTAGCAACAGAGCGATGAAAGGAAGAATTTCTTAAAAACATGTACATACCAGAGTTGTCGCCTCACTTGATGCCACCAGTGAAACACGAGAAATGAATGAATGGATAGAACAGTTCGGTCCGGATGGGAGGGTTCCGCCTTTGTTGGCCCCGCCCATACCACCTGGGGAGCGATGTCTTAAAGGTGCAGTGTGTAAGGTTTGGTGACCTCTAGAGGTGAAGTTGCATGTTGTACCTATCTCCTCACCCTTCTGATCATGCAGGAGAACCTGTGGTCGACTTCAGTTGTCATTCAAAATCAAATGATGTTTCGTACGTCTACTTTTACTACTGTAAAAAAACATGGCAGCCCCGGTAGAGAGGACCCGCTCCTCATGTAAATAAACATTAATGGGCTCATTTAAGGGTCATGGGGAAAAAATGAAACATTTACCTGATATAAATGCATGGAAATGTCAGCATGTTATTGTTTTGTAATATTTCTAGAAGTGACAAAAATGACCAAAATCTTACACACTGCACCTTTAAAGTCCTCCACTCGACATTGGTAGTTGTTGGGATTCTGTCACTTCCTGTTCAGTGTTCTCCAGTGAAATGGGTCGAGAACATTGTAAATAAGGACTTGTGTGATTCAGTGATTGACTTCGTCCTCGTCTGACCTCCTCTGAGTGAGAGCAGCTTTATTTCTACCGAGCATAAGAAACACTGTCCTCCTCTACCAGGGCGATGCAAGTCCTCCCGACTCCTCTCCAGTGTCCTGTGCTGTGCCCTCCATGACTCCGCCTGTCCCTCCCCTGCCGTGGGCGTGCGCACATCAGTGCTTTTAAATGTATAGTTGCAGAAGGACTCTCAATAATTCACGGCGGTGTATGTGTCAGGGCGCTGTTATTCGCGGGGAGGAGTCGTGGGCGTAAATATTTGATGCCCGCCTTTCTGTTGCGTGCGGCGGTTCGAGGCTGATGGACGACCCGCCGCGCTTGTGGGCGCGTCCCTGTTATTCATCAAACTAATGTGGGAGACAGGAGGACACACACACACACACACACACACACACACACACACACACACACACACACACACACACTCATCCAGGCCGTCTCGGGTCAGACATGTTTTCCACGCGTTCTTTCAACTTTCGGCCGCCTGCTGTCATCATGGCGATTAATTCTTAACAAATCCAACCTACAGATACATGGTGAATTATTTATCTGAGCACCTTTTCTTTCACCTGCCAGGGTTTGGCTGTCGCTGAAGTGCAGATAACGACTGCTTACTGGAAACAAGGAAGAACACACAGCAAATAACACGTGTGTTCAAATGTTTCTTCAGTCTTTCATGAATACATATCTTTATGTTTACTCTGCACTTTTAAGATCCTTCTGATTATTATTACATCATTATTTTCCCCTGTGGCATCAATAAAGTTGATCTTATCTTATTTGAGCTTGACTGTTTGTTGACAAAGGATTATAGTAATGATAATCTAACACCGTAGCACAATCCCAAGCAGTTCCTCCAGCTCCAGGCAAACTCAAAGGCCAACTCTGCGGCATCAGATCATGTACGTGTGCTGTTCTACTGCGGCAGCCGTGAACTCTTCCTTCTGCCTGTGCCCTGGCGCGACCCCTCGTCTGCTGTAACCCACTTTAAGTTTCCTCGCAACGAGGAAATCCTCCGCCGAGTGTCTGAGGGGGAAAGGGATTCCGAGGATGATAAACCGACGGTACAAGGGAAACACATTTAGTCGTCTCCTTTAGGATTCCAGCGCTTCCACCTCCACACACAAACATTCACACGTCCACTTGTGATCTGCCGGTTACGCCGCCAAATGTCGCCACGCACGCCACAGCCCCATTGCTCTCATGAGCACAGAGCTCATAACAGCTGTTAGCACACACGGCTGTTCCTGTGACTCCAGTAGGAACGTGCAGCTCATTGTTTCTACTATATTCATTCATATCATTTCCCACTTAAAGGTACATGAGGAGGCTTTTTTAAAATAAAGCTAAAAATTAGCCCTAAAAGAGCTGTGATTGAGTGCAAGAGGCGAAACTCCGCTGCCACCACCCTCTCTGCTCTGCGCCCGCTAGTGGTTGAGAGGTGTAACTGCAGAGCGTAGCACACACACCAATGCAGAATATATATGCTGTATGTTCATAGCCTTGTTTAAACTCTCCGCAAACCTACAGCGTTGCTCTAACTACTAGAAACAAAGAGCTCACGCCCAATGAGCATGGCTGCATGAGTGTGCTGCATGTCACCTGACCTCCACCGGTGTCGTTATAAGCAAGAAGTTGTGGGATGATCACCATAGGGCCCCTTTAAGTCTAGTGAGGATCCTAATGAGGGCAGCTCCGAACGAGGTCACGCACTGAGGACACGAAGTACGGTCTGTTCTCATGGCCTTGTCCTCAGAAGACAGTGAGTTATATGGACGGAGGCTGCTGTTTCCTGTTTGAGCTGCATGTCTTTCTTTTTCCTCCATGAAGAGAAACTCTTCCCTGCAGGAGCCTCAAACCCTCCTTCCTGCCTGTCCACTCTCCTGCTGTCTGCCTGAGGCGCTTCACCCATACGTGACTGGAGAAAGGTTATCAGGTGGATCAATGTGTGTCAGCCATGTGTGTGTGTGTGTGTGTGTGTGTGTGTGTGTGGAAGCCACTGTAACACTGGGCATGTTAAAGGTTGAGTCTCTAAATCACTTGTATCTCATTAACTGAAATCCTTCACATCTGGACTCACATCAATACAGAAAACCATCTGCCTTTGCCAA